>QRFJ01003522.1:23305-35444 GCA_006176705.1 Cocos nucifera | reverse complement strand
GATCTATTTCTATAGACCTTAATTTCAGAATAAAGGATGCTTCTCCTAGGTCTTTCATGGAGAATTCTTTAGATAACCATATTTTAACTATAGTCAATATGAGAATATCATTCCCAATAAGAAGAATGTCATCCACGTATAATACGAGGAAGACAACAGCGCTCCCACTGACCTTTTTGAAGACTCATGGCTCCTCCTCATTCTTGATGAAACCAAATAATTTGATCACATCATTAAAATGAGTATTCCAGCTCCGAGATGCTTGCTTAAGTCCATACATGGACCTTTGCAGCTTGCATACCTTGTGATCATCATCATCGAATGTGAAATCTAGGGACTGTTCCATATAGATATCTTCCTCAAGATATCCATTTAAGAATGCCATTTTCACGTCTATTTACCATATTTCATAATTGAAATAGGCTGCAATAGCAAGCAATGTGCGAATAAATTTTAGCATAGCTATTGGCGAAAAGGTATCCTGATAGTCAATGCCTTTGCATTGACTATAACCTTTTGCCACTAATCTAGCTTTGAATGTCTCCACATTTCCATCTGCACCAATCTTTCTCTTGTAGATATCATTTACACCCAATAGGTACTATACCATCTGTGGATCTACCAACGTTCAGACTTGGTTTGAGTGCTAATCGATCATTTCTGACTTCATGCCTCTAAATATTTTCAGAGTCGATATCTGATATCGTCTCTTATAGGTGTTGAGGATCTATCACCATGAACCCCATTACCTATGAGGAATATTTCTCTACTTCCTCTAAAATAGTACCTAAGTACCTCTCAGGGGGTGGAAAAACTCTTTTCGATTCTATGAGGTGGAGGAGTAGTGATGGATTGGCTCAACTTGATTTGTTCTATTTGGTCTTAGCTCGTTGCTTTGTGAGACTTTCTCATCGAGCTTGATTTCTTTTCAATGCCGTCATCTTGAATAAATATTTTTAAGAAAGATGACATCGTCGACTCACAATCACATTGTGATCTTCTGGAAATTAGAAATAATATCCTAATGACTCTTTAGGATATCCTATACATCGAGCGCTAAGGACCTAAAGTCTAACTTATCCACTTATTGTCTTTTGACATGAGCCGAACAATCTCAAATTCTGAGATAACTCGGACTTGGTTTCTTACCATGCCATATCTCATATGGTGTGGTAGGAACAGTTTTAGAAGACCTATTCAGTAAGTATATTGCAGTTAACAACATATCTCCAAGAAAATCAGGAGGTCTGTGAAGCTCATCATGGATTGGACCATATCTAATAGAGTCCAGTTCCTCCATTATGAGACCCCATTGAGTTGAGGTGTTCCAGGTAGAGTCCATTGAGAGACTATGCTATTTTTCTTGAGATAGTCCAGGAATTTTTGACCAAGATATTCACCTCCTCGATCTATCAAAGAACCTTAATGTTTTCATTTACTTTTCTACTTTTCTGAAATCTTTGAACTTTTCAAAAGCTTCAGACTTGTGTCATAAATACACATACCATATCTAGCATAAATCATCGTAAAGTTATGAAGTAGACAAAATTGCCTCTTAGCCGCACATCAAATGGGCCGCACACATCAGTATAGAACTAGGGCAAGAAGATCCATGGCCCTTTTCCATGTCCTGCAAAGGGAGCTTAGTCATTTTGCTATGAAAGACAAGATTCTAAAGATGATACTGAAAAGTCAACGGACTTAAAATAGCCTATTTTCTCTATTTGAACCTATCTTCGCTATATGACCTGGTCTAGGTGCTATAGATACCTATCATTTGGACATCCCTAGGTATTTCATGTATTCACATTTTGCTCATATTAAAGAATAGATACATCAACATTGAAGAAATCCTGATTCTCGGTCCAGGTTCGTCCAGATCTGATCAGATACAAGAGATCATATTTCAAAAATTTTCTCTGATCCCATTAGATCTTGATATGTTCATCAGATCTGATTCTTAATAATTTTAATAATAAAATAAATAAGATAATAAATCAATTTATTTACCTGATTTGGGTAATCCTATTACCCTCTGTAGATGATCCTGATTCTGCAGCGGAGGGTTTATGGATCTAGCCACGCAAGCGCCTGGCGCCCTCTACCGGTTTCACTTGGCTTGGATCTGGAGATCCTTCTTCTTCTCTATTCATCCTCCAAGATCAGATCTGATCTGATCTGGAGGATCTTCAAAACTCCTTTTGAAGAATCAGCAGTCGTCCTTTGTGCGTGCAGCCTTCTTCTTCTTTGAATCGCCTTTCTTTTGATCTGGAACTGCACCCACCTAAGTCCAAAACTCTTTTTGACGTGGAGAGGAGAAGGAGGAAATGAAGCTTTAGGCATGGAGAAGAGGGAGAGCCAGCCTTGGGGCATGGGAAATCTCTATTGAATTTCGTTAGAATCTGGGTTGGGCGCAGGGTCTCTTTATTAGACTAAGCGTGATCCAACTCCTCTTCCTCCCAACCAATACAAACCCTTTGTTGAAATCAGATCATAAATCTGATGTGGGAAAGAGACCCTGGATTTCTCCTTAGAGGGTGCTAAGACAGCGTCAAACGGAAATCTTAGTAGAACTCTGATGAATCAAAAAGGGAGGTGAAGTCCTTGTATCCAACCAAGGACTCCAAGGCACCTCCAACTTGGGCGCACGCCAATAGGGTGGCGTGTGCCCTCCTTTCTTGCTAGGTTCTGGTAGGGACAGGCCCCCCACAGTTCTCCAATAGGATGCGTGACACGGGACAAAGTCAAAAGTGTCTATGGTCAACATTTGACCAAATCAGAAGGATCAACTTTTGACCAAAGTCAAAGAGGACCCAAAAATGGCAGGGTGACCAAAAATGGCATGTCATGTCTTGTTATAAAATAAGACAACTCTCTTAACTTGGACAACTCCAGTTAGACATTATGAAGGCCTAGTGATGGAGCACAAACTCCTTTGGCTCACATCAGGACAACTTATTTTTATAGTTAAAAGAAGAACGTTAGGTTTCAATCGGTGCTAAGCACGATTTCCTTGAACCTAATTGAATCTCATTCAGATCAATTGAACTAGATCAGGTTCAATTGATGATCACCAGATTCAAACCCTTGTTTGTGTGACCCAGTTAGGTTAGTTTTGTATGGTAAATAGGATTATTGTCATGATCTCATATCATAGACATCATCGAAAATCCTTTCGATGGATCAAAAACTTCTGTTCGAACAGCTAGAAATGACTCGTCAATCTAAATCATTTCTTAATTTGCTCCCAAATCCACCGTGACACCTGCAGTATATGGTGGCAAACCATCAGAGCTGAATGCGAACCTCTTGTTGAAGCTACCTGTAGTTTGGATTAAGTTTTCTATCTTGAGCCCGATCAGCATTAGGGTTAAGGTAAAACTCGTCAAACCCTAGTCTCTGTCATATGATATAATCATTCGATTCGCAGTCCAATGTTTGAAAATCTAAAGAAAAAAAAACTCTTTCTATTTTTTTCACTCTGTCTGCCGATGGGATCAGACTGATTCTCATGATTATCATAGGGCTGCTCCCTCTACCCCGAGGTAGATAGATCCCATCTTGCATGATACAATGAAATGTCATAGCCAACATACACCTCAGGATGTCCATATGGCTAGGAGACCAAGTAAAATGTGTAGTCAAACTATAAACACTCAAGGTGAACGTGCATGCAAATCTCAGTCAAAGAACAGACACACTACTGCCAAGCATCGAGTCAGTCATATGAATATGGATGCTAGAACTTTCACAGAAGATGTACATAGAGGTGGTGCTAAAGAAGTTTAGCATGAAAAATTCTAAGAGGAGTTTGGTACCCTTTAGACATGGCATTCATCTTTCCAAGAAGATGTGCCCTAGCACACCTGAGAAAATAGAACGCATGAGCAAGATCCCTTATGCTTCAGCAATAGGGAGCCTCATGTCTGCCACGTTATGTACACGACTTGATATAGCCCATGCTGTGAGTATCACGAGTAGATATCAGTCGAATTCAGATGAAGAACACTGGACTTCTATGAAATATATCCTTATGTACTTAAGAAGAACTAAGGATATGTTGTTGGTCATTGGTAATAGAGAACTCTAAGTCCAGGGGTATACAGACTCGGATTTTATGTTCGATGTAGATGATCGAAAGTCGGCAATTGGGAGTCTGTTTGTGTGCAATGGTGGAGCTGTCAGATAGAAAAGTTTGAAGCAGACAGTGATAGCAGATTCCATCATGAAAGCAAAATACATCGCTGCATTAGAAGCTATAAAGGAGGCATTTTGGTATAAAAAGTTTGCCGCAGAGATTGGAGTAATGCCATCAGATGCCATTCTTCTATATTGTGACAACAATGGCGCCATAACCCTTGCTAAGGAGCTGAGGTTTCACCAAAAATCCAAGCACATCGAGCGATGATACCACCTTATCCGCGATTACCTCGAGAAGGATTACATCGAGGTCAAGAGAATCAACCGCATAGACAATGCGACAGACCCACTTACAAAGCCATTGGACTAACAGAAGATCGAAGCCCATCTTAAGAAGATGGGACTTAGATTTGTAGCCAATTGGCTTTAGGTCAAGTGGGAGTTTGTTTGATATATGTGCCCTAAAAGCCAGAATTGGCTGACACTTGTAATACACTTCTAGGGGCAAAATTATAATTTTGACTATAAATAATAAAATGGGTTATTTTCTATCACATATGTATATTTAGTATCTGTGATACATCCCTTGAGTTAATGGTAATGATAATTCTTATTTTCAAGAGTTGAAAATTTAAGATAAAAATTTTCATTATTAACTCATAAAATGCTCCTGACCGTAGGATCATCATGAGGATGGTGATTGATCCGAAAGGTTAGTGTACAATCGCTTCTTTATAGTAGATGAGTCTTGAGTCTACGGTGTGGAGACACCGAAGCAAGAGTACAGGTACTCGTTAGAGAATGAGGGCACTGAGCGTGACCACCTCGAGTAGTCATAAGGAAGTCTACCTTCTCATCGATGACTGACTCGAAGCTGCAGTGGTGTGTCTGGTTCTTTGATCTGAGGTGCATCGATAGTTCACCTTGAGGGTGTTATAGTTTGACTACACCATGACTCGGTCTCCTAGCCATTCGGAATCCTGAGGTGTATGTTGGCTATAGCATGTTCATTGTAGGAATTGGATTGCACCAAGATGGAATCTATCTACCTCGGTGGAAATGAGGAGCAGCCCTATGATGATCATGAGAATCAAGTCCATAAGCCCATGGCCATGGTAGAGTGAAATAATAGAAAGAGTTTCTATTAAGGTTTTCACATCGGACTTGAATCGAATGATTAAATCATATGATAGAAATTAGGGTTTGACGAGTTCACCTTAACCCTAATCTGATCGAAGGCTCAAGATAGAAGAACTTAATCACACAAGTAGCTACACCAAGAGGTTCGTTTTTAATTTTGATGGGTTGCCACCATATACTGCTAGGTGTCACTGGTGGATTTTGGGAGCAATTAGAATGATTTAGATGATCGATCATTCTAGTTGTCTGAATCAGAAGAGTTCTGATCCATCGAAAGGAGTTTTGATGATGTCGATGATGGAGATCATGACATATCCCATTACCATACAGAAATTGAATCCTAACTGGATCATACAAACAAGGGTTTGGATCTGGATATCATCAATTGGACTAATCCAGTTCAATTGATTTGAATTAGATTCAATTAGGTTCAAGGAAATCGTGCTAGCACACGATTAAGTCTAACGTTCTCATTTTTCTATCATTAAAAGTTTTCTTGACTGAGCCAAATATATTTGTGCTCACTCAGGTACCTTTACCTAGTCTGAATGGAGTTTGTCTAGGTCAGAAAAGGATTGTCCTTATTTATGAGATAAATTTGAGACAACATCTGCCATTTTCCATCACCTGCTAATTCTTATCCTTTGACTTTGGTCAAACGTTGACCTTTGATCCTTGGACATCTGCCCATGTGTCATGCACTTATTAGAGAGCACATAGGGGCTTATCCCCTTACTAAATTTTGGAAAGGAGGGGCCACACACCTAGGATGGCGTGCACTCATGGATAGGGATGCTTGGAGTCCCATGCGGATGGGACTCCAGGTTGCTTCTTGGATTCAACTTAGGTGACCCTTACCTATAGACTTTGACCAGTCTTAGGTGCCATCTAAGGATGAATTTATGAGGCTCTCATCTGATTGGATCAGGTGATATCATCCCACTAATCAGATTTAGATTTGATTGCACGAAGCAATGCGATTGACCAAGATGATGTGGCACTGCATGGTGCAGCAGGATCTATAAATAAACCCTGTCTACGCCCAACTTAAGAGAGCTTTCTCCTAGCCACACCCCAAGGCTGCCCCTCTCCCTCCTCCATGCCATCTTCTAATCCTCTCTCTCCTCTCCATGCTCAAGGGAAGTTGGGCTTCAGTTTAGTGCGATCCAGGCAAGAAAAGGCTGACGAGAAAAAAAGAAGGCAGTACTGCTGCAGAGATGATAGCAGATCTTCGAAAGGAGTTTTGAAGATCCTCCAAATTAGATCCAGATCTAATTTTTGAAGATGTGATAAAGAAGGAGAAGATCTCCAGATCTAGTCTGAGTGGATACCGATAGAGGCCAGGTGCTTGCATGGCTAGATCCAGAACCTCAGGCAATCAGTAGGATCATCAATGGATAATCAGATTACCCAGCATCAAGGTATAACATTAATTTAGATTTAATTTAATTTAATTTTCTTATTTATCATACCATAAAATCAGATCTAAAAAGTGTCGGATCTGATTTGGATCTAAGAAGAAACTTTTGAAATATACCTCTCAATCCAATCAGATTTGAACGAACCTAACTCAGAAAACCTAATTTTCCCTTCACAGTGCCCCTTACTAGTCTCTAGAGAGTCAAACATCTCCTCTCTGCAACATACATGATGGAAATAAGTAAAATCTATAATCCACTAGGAGGAAGAAGTAGATACCTCATCAATAACCAGAAGAACATCATTACTGCCTTTTATATTGCTATTGGCCATCGCCATAGTAGCCCTCCTTCGATCTTTGAGTTATGGGCAATCCTTGACTCGATGTCCCAACTCGTCACACTAATAGCATCCGATCTTGCTATCATCCCTCATCTTGGACCTAGATCATCCTCCTTGTGATCCTTTGCCGCTCCATCTACTACCTCCTACTCTTCCAAAAATTATCAAAGCTGAGCTACCACAATCTGAGCTCAAAGCTGGATTCTCCCTCCTGAGAATCTTGTTCTGGAGAATCACTGTAGTGACTTAGTCCATCTTGATGGTACTCTTTTTCACTAGAAGAGCAATCACTAAGGACTCATACGAAGGAAAAAGTGACACTAGCAAGACCAACATCCTGGTCTTCTTCTTAATTTTTTCACCAATGCTAAGGAGATCGGTGAGAATCTTCTAAAAGTTGGATAGATGCTCTTGCATGCTCTAGCCTTCATTCATCCACAACTGATAGAATTGCCTCAAAAGAAATAGCATGTTGGTGAAAGATTTTGCCATGTATAACTCCTCAAGCTTTGACCACAACACCATCGAAAAAGTCTCGCCAAGTACATGAATCACGACATCATCCACTAGGCATAAGTGGATCGTGCTCACCTCCTACATCTGGATTCACTTTCAATCCTTCACCTCTATAGTGGCTGGCATCTCCTCATATAAGAGAGCATCGATCAAACCCTATTGGATGAGAAAATCCTTTACCCTTGCTTGCCATAAGGATAAATTATCCTTTCCATCAAACCTATTAACCTTCACCTTGATTGCGCTTATCTTCTCCATATTCTTCAATCTCTATCATCACTGCTGCAATTTGCGCTCTAGTACCACCCGATTTTGATACCAATTATTAGTGATATCAACTCCTCTGATATCACTTATTGAGGATCTAGTACCAGATTATTATGATAGAAAAAAGAAGAAAATAAAATAAAAAAATAATCAAGTATGTGGATTAGCCTAAAAGCTCATCTCCATGGGACATGTAAAGCTCCACTATGAAAGAAAAAAGTACAAAAGAAGAACATCCACTCTCAACTTATCGTACATAAATCTCTTTCAACTAGAATCTATCCTTACAAAAGCTCTCTCAAAATCCTAAGAAATCCCTCAGAAGTTATAAGATACTCTGCCCTCATGGCCCCCATGCCAGATGCTATGCACCTATTGCTTCTCTCTCTCACGAGCTGCACGTACTCGATGCTCTACCAAACTTCTCTTAGCTGCTGCTTGAGCCTCTCTATGTGCCTCTCATGCCACATGCACCACAGCTTGCTTCACGGTACCTTAAGCCTTTAAATAGAATGAGAATCCTCTTCTTAGCAGTTCACAGAAGTCCTAACTGGGCTCTTTCTCCTAATATGAGTCGAACATGATCTTGATGGAGTCTTGGAATGTTTTCAATGTTCAGATCATGACTATAGCTCTTCATGGTTGCTGGATCCTATGGTCCACATGCAACTCTCATAGACCCCTTTGATTAATCGTAATCCAAATCCAAATAGAAAACTCCGTCCTACTCTATTCACCTTCATCGAGCCAGCTCTATTAGAGGTCGAGCTGGCTTGACTGCATCTCATCCGATCATCTACTTTCTATCTACCTAAGAGGGTTGGCTCGACTATGGTTTGAGCCGGCTTGATCTTAGCATGAGCTAGCTCAACTTCGTATCTGAGCTAGCTTGACTACTTGCTAATATCGATTCTCTTCTTACTTTGGATCGAAATTGAGGCATCAAATCCTAAAAGTACCACTACTTTAAGAGGTATTTAAAAAAAATCTAAACTTGATACACCTTAAAAAGGAAGGTTAATAAAAATTAAATCATGTTTAGAAGGCAATTCTAGTCTATAAATAAAATTGGAGAAGTAAGGATGCTAAAAACTTCTTGGCGTGCTTGGCATACAATTTGAGTCAACCTAGTGGATATTTTAGTTGACTAATTATTGGTGACAAAAAGCTAAGTTTTAGGATCTAAGTGAAGAGGAAATCTTCATTCAGATCTGATCGGATCAAGAGAGATATTTCAAAAATTTTTCTCATATATCTAGATCAGATCTGAGATATTTTAGATCTAATTTTATAGATCTAATAAATAAAAATAAAAATAAATTAAATCTAATTTAATTTATACCTTGATGTTGGATAATCAGATTATCCTTTGATGATCCTACTGATTACCTGAGATTCTAGATCTAGCCACGCAAGCACCTGGCCTCTACCGGTATCCACTCAGACTGGATCTGAAGATCTTCTCCTTCTTTATCATCTTTCCAAAAATTAGATCTAGATCTAATTTGGAGGATCTTCAAAACTCCTTTTGAAGATCTGCTGTTATCTCTGCAGTAGTGCTGCCTTCTTCCTTTCTCGTCAGCTTTTCCTTGCCTGAATCGCACCAAACTGAAGCCCAACTTATCTTGGGCGTGGAGAGGAGAGAGAGGATCAGAAGATGGTATGGAGGAAGAGGGGCAGCCTTGGGGCATGGCTAGGAGAGAACTCTCTTTAATGTTGGGCACAGACATGGTTTATATAGACCCTGCTGCGCCATGCAGTGCCACATCATCTCGACCAATCACGTTGCTTCATGCAATCATATCTAAATCTAATTGGTGGGATGACATCACCTGATCTAATAAGATGAGAGATCCTTTAATTCATCCTTAGATGGCAACTAAGACTGGTCAAAGTCTATAGTTATGGGCCACCTAAGTAGAAACCAAGAAGCAACCTGGAGTCACATCCATATGGGACTCCAGGCATCCCTATCCATGGACGAATGCCTCCCTAGGTGTGCGCCGCCTC
Organism: Cocos nucifera; assembly: GCA_006176705.1. NCBI lineage: Eukaryota > Viridiplantae > Streptophyta > Magnoliopsida > Arecales > Arecaceae > Cocos > Cocos nucifera. Next base: position 25,610 of record QRFJ01003522.1, on the reverse strand, counting down.
CTTTCCAAATTCTAGCAAGTGGACAAGCCCCTATCTACTCTCCAATAAGTGCATGACACATGAGTAGATGTCTAAGTGTCAAAGGTCAACGTTCGACCAAAGTCAAAGAACAAGAATTAGCAGGTGACGGAAAATGGCAGGTGTTGTCTCAAATTTATCTCATAAATTAAGACAACCATTTTCTAACCTGGACAAGCTTCAGTCAGATCAAGTAAAGGTACCTGAGTGAGCACAAACTCATTTGGCTCAATTGAGACAACTTTTAATGATAGTAGAAGAAAAATGTTAGGCTCAATCATGTGCTAGCATGATTTTTTTGAACCTAATTGAATCTTATTCAAATCAATTGAACTGGGTTAGTCCAATTGATGATATCCAGATCCAAACCCTTATTTGTGTGACCCAGTTAGATTCAGTTCTGTATGGTAATAAAATATGTCATGATCTCTATCATCATCATCATCAAAACACCTTCCAATGAATCAGAACTCTTCTGATTCATACAACTAGAATGATCGATCATCTAAATCATTCTAATTGCTCCCAAAATCCATCAGTGACACCTAGCAGTAAATGGTGGCAATCCATCAAAATTGAAAATGAATCTCTCGATGCAGCTACTTGTGTGATTAAGTTCTTCTATCTTGAGCTCCGATCAGATTAGGGTTAAGGTGAACTCATCAAACCCTAATTTCTATCATATGATTTAATCATTCAATTCAAGTCCAATGTGAAAATTTTAATAGAAACTCTTTCTATTATTTCACTCTACCATGGCCATGGGCTTAAGGACTTGATTCTCATGATCATCATATGGCTGCTCCTCATCCATCGAGATAGATAGATTCCATCTTGGTGCAATCCAATTCCTACAATGAACATGTTATGGCCAACATACACCTCAGGATTCCAAATGGCTAGAAGAACGAGTCATGGTGTAGTCAAACTATAACACCCTCAAGGTGAACTATCGATGCACCTCAGATCAAAGAACCAGACACACCACTGCAGCTTCGAGTCAATCATTGATGAGAAGATAGACTTCCTTATGACTGCTCGAGGTGGTTACGCACAGTGCCCTCATTCTCTATTGAGTACCTGTACTCTTGCTCTGATGTCTCCACACCGTAGACTCAAGACTTATCTACTATAAAGAAGTGATTGTACACCAATCTTTTAGATCAATCACCATCCTCATGATGATCCTATGGTTAGGAGTATTTTATGAGTTAATAATCAAAATTCTTATCTTAAATTTTCAACTATTAAAAATAAGAATTATCATTACCATTAACTCAAGGGATATATCACAGACAGTAAATACACATTTATGATAAAAAATAATCTATTTTATTATTTATAGTCAAAACTATAATTTTGCCCCTAGAAGTGTATTGTAAATGATAACCAATTCTAGCTTCTAGGGCACACATATCTAACAAACTCCCACTTGATCTATAGCCAATTGGCTACAAATCTAAGTTCTATCTTCTCAAGTTGGGCTTCGATCTTCTACTGGCCCAACGGCTTTGTAAGTGGATCCGCCGCATTATCTATGGAGTCAACTCTCTTGACCTCGACGTAACCCTTCTCGAGGTAATCGCGGATGAGGTGCTATTGTAGCTTGATGTGCTTGGATTTTTGATGAGACCTCGACTCCTTACCAAGGGCTATGGCTCCATTATTGTCGCAGTATAGAGGAAAGGCATCTGATGGCATTATTTCAATCTCTGTGGCAAACTTCTTGTATTAGAATGCCTCTTTTGCAGCTTCTGACGCAGCGATGTATTCTGCTTTCATGGTGGAATCTGCTACCATTGCCTGCTTGAAATTTTTTCAACTGATAGTTTCACCATTGCACACAAACAGACTCCCAGATGTCAACTTTCGATCATCTACATTGGACATAAAATATGAGTCTATATACCCCTAGACTTAGAGTTCTCCATTACCAAAAATCAACAACATATCCTTAGTTCTTCTCAAGTACTTAAGGATACATTTCACAAAAGTCCAGTGTTCTTCACCTGGATTCGACTGATATCTGCTCGTGATACTCACGGCATGGACTATATTAGGTCGTGCACATAACATGGCACACATTAGGCTCCCTATTGCTGAAGCATAAGGGATCTTGCTCATGCATTCTATTTCCTCAGGTGTGCTAGGGCACATCTTCTTGGAAAGATGAATGCCATGTCTGAAGGGTACCAAACCCTTCTTAGAGTTTTCCATGCTAAACCACTTTAGCACTTCCTCTATGTACATCTTCTGTGAAAGTCCTAGCATCCTATTCAGTCTGTCT
>QRFJ01003522.1:0-23295 GCA_006176705.1 Cocos nucifera | reverse complement strand
GAGTCATGGTGTAGTCAAACTATAACACCCTCAAGGTGAACTATCGATGCACCTCAGATCAAAGAACCAGACACACCACTGCAGCTTCGAGTCAATCATTGATGAGAAGATAGACTTCCTTATGACTGCTCGAGGTGGTTACGCACAGTGCCCTCATTCTCTATTGAGTACCTGTACTCTTGCTCTGATGTCTCCACACCGTAGACTCAAGACTTATCTACTATAAAGAAGTGATTGTACACCAATCTTTTAGATCAATCACCATCCTCATGATGATCCTATGGTTAGGAGTATTTTATGAGTTAATAATCAAAATTCTTATCTTAAATTTTCAACTATTAAAAATAAGAATTATCATTACCATTAACTCAAGGGATATATCACAGACAGTAAATACACATTTATGATAAAAAATAATCTATTTTATTATTTATAGTCAAAACTATAATTTTGCCCCTAGAAGTGTATTGTAAATGATAACCAATTCTAGCTTCTAGGGCACACATATCTAACAAACTCCCACTTGATCTATAGCCAATTGGCTACAAATCTAAGTTCTATCTTCTCAAGTTGGGCTTCGATCTTCTACTGGCCCAACGGCTTTGTAAGTGGATCCGCCGCATTATCTATGGAGTCAACTCTCTTGACCTCGACGTAACCCTTCTCGAGGTAATCGCGGATGAGGTGCTATTGTAGCTTGATGTGCTTGGATTTTTGATGAGACCTCGACTCCTTACCAAGGGCTATGGCTCCATTATTGTCGCAGTATAGAGGAAAGGCATCTGATGGCATTATTTCAATCTCTGTGGCAAACTTCTTGTATTAGAATGCCTCTTTTGCAGCTTCTGACGCAGCGATGTATTCTGCTTTCATGGTGGAATCTGCTACCATTGCCTGCTTGAAATTTTTTTCAACTGATAGTTTCACCATTGCACACAAACAGACTCCCAGATGTCAACTTTCGATCATCTACATTGGACATAAAATATGAGTCTATATACCCCTAGACTTAGAGTTCTCCATTACCAAAAATCAACAACATATCCTTAGTTCTTCTCAAGTACTTAAGGATACATTTCACAAAAGTCCAGTGTTCTTCACCTGGATTCGACTGATATCTGCTCGTGATACTCACGGCATGGACTAAATTAGGTCGTGCACATAACATGGCACACATTAGGCTCCCTATTGCTGAAGCATAAGGGATCTTGCTCATGCATTCTATTTCCTCAGGTGTGCTAGGGCACATCTTCTTGGAAAGATGAATGCCATGTCTGAAGGGTACCAAACCCTTCTTAGAGTTTTCCATGCTAAACCACTTTAGCACTTCCTCTATGTACATCTTCTGTGAAAGTCCTAGCATCCTATTCAGTCTGTCTCTATAGATCTTAATTTTTAGAATAAAGGATGCTTCTCCTAGATCTTTCATGGAGAATTCTTTAGATAACCATATTTTAACTGTGGTCAACATGTGAATATCATTCCAAATAAGGAGGATGTCATCTATGTACAATACGAGGAAAATAACAGCGCTTCCACTGATCTTTTTGAAGACACATGGCTCCTCCTCATTCTTGATGAAACCAAATAATTTGATCACATCATTAAAGTGAGTGTTCCAGCTCCGAGATGCTTGCTTAAGTCCATATATGGACCTTTGCAGCTTGCATACCTTGTGATCATCATCACTGGATGTGAAACCTAGCAGTTATTCCATATAAATATCTTCCTCAAGATATCCATTTAAGAATGTCATTTTCATATCCATTTGCCATATTTCATAATCGAAATAGACTACAACAGCAAGCAATATGTGAATGGATTTTAGCATAGCTACTGGCGAAAAGGTATCCTGATAGTCAATGCCTTCGTGCTGACTATAACCTTTTGCCACTAATCTAGTTTTGAATGTCTCCATATTTCCATCTACACCTATCTTTCTCTTGTAGATCCACTTACACCCAATAGGTACTATACCATCTGATGGATCTACCAAGGTTCAGACTTGGTTTGAGTGCATCAAGTCAATTTCTGACTTCATTGCCTCTAAATATTTCTCAGAGTCGATATCTGATATCGCCTCGTTATAGGTGTTGGGATCATCACCATGAACCCCATTACCTATGAGGAATATTTCCTCTACTTCCTCTAAAATAGTACTTAAGTACCTCTCAGGGGGATGGAAAACTCTTTTCGATCTATGAGGTGGAGGAGGTAGTGAATGAATTGGCTCAACTTGATTTGGTTCTATTTGGTCCTTAGCTCGTTGCTCTTGTGAGACTTTCTCATCGAGCTTGATCTACTTTTCAATGCCTGCTATCTTGAATAAATTATTTTTTAAGAAGATGGCATGTCTGACTCACTCACAACACATTGTGATCTTCTGGAATATAGAAAGCAAGCAATGTGTGAATGGATTTTAGCATAGCCTACTGGCGAAAAGGTATCCTGATAGTCAATGCCTTCGTGCTGACTATAACCTTTTGCCACTAATCTAGTTTTGAATGTCTCCATATTTCCATCTACACCTATCTTTCTCTTGTAGATCCACTTACACCCAATAGGTACTATACCATCTGATGGATCTACCAAGGTTCAGACTTGGTTTGAGTGCATCGAGTCAATTTCTGACTTCATTGCCTCTAAATATTTCTCAGAGTCGATATCTGATATCGCCTCGTTATAGGTGTTGGGATCATCACCATGAACCCCATTACCTATGAGGAATATTTCCTCTACTTCCTCTGAAATAAGTACTAAGTATCTCTCAGGGATGGAAAACTCTTTTCGATCTATGAGGTGGAGGAGGTAGTGAATCTTATTGGCTCAACCTGATTTGGTTCCAATTTGGTCCTTAGCTCGTTGCTCTTGTGAGACTTTCTCATCAAGCTTGATCTGCTTTCCAATGCCGCTATCTTGAATAAACTATTTTTCAAGAAAGATGGCATGTCGACTCACAATCACATTGTGATCTTCTGGAATGTAGAAATAATATCCTAATGACTCTTTAGGATATCCTATGAATCGAGCTCTAAAGGACCTAAAGTCTAACTTGTCCGCTTATTATCTTTTGACATGAGCCGGACAACCCCAAATTCTGAGATGACTCAGACTTGGTTTCTTACCATGCCATATCTCATATGGTGTGGTAGGAACAGTTTTAGAAGGAACCCTATTTCAGTAAGTATATTGAAGTTAACAATGACAGTGTCCCAAAAAAATCAGGGAGGTCTGTGAAGCTCATCATGGATCGGACCATATCCAATAGAGTCCGATTTCTCCATTCTGAAACCCCGTTGAGTTGAGGTGTTCCTGGTGGAGTCCATTGAGAGACTATGCATTTTCCTTGAGATAGTCCAGGAATTTTCGGACTAAGGATATTCACCTCCTCGATCTGATCGAAGAACCTTAATGGGATTTTTCCAATTTACTTTTCTACTTCATGTCTGAATTCTTTGAACTTTTCAAAAGCTTCAGACTTGTGTCTCATAAGATACACATACCCATACCTAGATAAATCATCGATAAAGGTTATGAAGTAGACAAAATTGCCTCTAGCCGGCACATCAAATGGGCCGCACACATCAGTATGTACTAGGGCAAGAAGATCTGTGGCCCTTTTCCCATGTCCTACAAAAGGGAGCTTAGTCATTTTGCTATGAAGACAAGATTCACAAATTGAATATGACTGAAAAGTCAACGGACTCAATAGTTCAATTTTTTCTAATTTGTTAATCCTATTTTCTGCTATATGACCTAGTCTTAGGTGCCATAGATACCTATCATTTGGACTATCCCTAGGTCATTTCATGGTATTCACATTTTGCTCAATATTAAAAATAGATACATCAAAATGTAACTGATAAAGATCGTTAATAAGGAAATCACTTGCAATTTTATTTCTTTCATAAAGAATGTTATAATGGTCCTTAAGAAAACTAATTATATAGCCTTCTAATACAAGGAAAGAAATAGAAATCAAATTCCTGCTTACTGCAGGCACATAATAATAGTCTTTTAACACTAAGTCTAAACCAGATGGTAGTCAAAGAGGATATGTTTCCAAGGCTATGGCAGTAACTCTTGCTCTATTTTCGATGCATAGGATCATCTCACCATCCCTCAGCCTCCTGCTATCCTCAAGACCCTGCATGAAAGTGCACAAATGAGCACTAGAACTAGAGTCAAGCATCCAACTGGATGCAAAAAAAATTGTAAGGTTAGACAAAATAACGAGCATACCTTCAGAAGGACCTGCCTTCTTCTTATTCTTCAGGGTGGTCAGGTAAGTAGGACAGTTCCGCTTCCAGTGGCTGTCATTGTTGCAATGAAAATACTTTCTTTTATCGGTGGCCTTCTTCTTCAGCTCTATCTTTTTCTTCTTTTCTCCTTCCACCTTCTGCTTTTTCATAGACTTCTTCTTCTTTTCAAAAAACTTTTTCTTGGAAGAAGTTCGTTCCATAGCAAGTACTGAGCCTTTAGAACCTTTCATAGAAAGCTCAGTGGTAACCAGCATATTCATAAGTTCGATCAGAAAATTTTGAAGTTTATGCATATGGTAGTTCATGATGAACTGCCCATATGCATTAGTCAAAGATTGCAAAATTATATCATTCTGCAAATCCAAGTCCAACTTCACTCCGAGCTTCTCAAGCTCTTCTAAGTCCTTGATCATCATCAGACAATGATCTTGGACTGACTACCCATCATGCATCTTAGCCTTGAAAAGTCATTTAGTGACTTGATACTTGGCTGTGCGACTCTGTTCACCAAACATCTCCTATAGGTGAGCCAATATTTGGTGAGCAGTCTTGATATCTTCATGTTGGTATTGAAGTTCATCAGACATCAAGCCCAACATGTAATATCTAGCCTTGTTATCTTCATCCATCCACTTATCTAGAGTTGCTCTCTATTCAGTAGATGGACGAGCTGGTAAGATGGAAGGGTCTTGGTCCAATACATGAGTTAACTTTTTGGAACCCAAAATAATTTTGAAGTTTAAGAGTCAATCCTTGTAATTAGATCTGATCAGTCTATGGGTGTCCAGGATACGTGCTAGTGGGTTGGAGGCAGACATTTTTCTATAGAGAGTCAAAGTTTTTAGTTAAATATTATAATTAAGACTTAACCAATTTATTTAGAAATTTTATTTTTAAATAAATTAGCTTTCACTATTTTCTTGGATCTCGATACTTTCTCTGTAGATATGTGAAAATCTCCATGATTAATAATTTCTAGTAGGTGGTGCGGTCTCACCAATTGACTCATCATCTCACCTAATAGTTATTGGTGATGGATTAGCCAATGAGTGAACAACTCTTGTTCAATGATTCTTCAATCATGGTACATCCAAACTTGGTCTCTAATTCATGAATTTCACCATGCCCAAAATATTGATCCACTCCTTAATTAAGTCAGACCCACCATTTGCATAGATTGGATTGCTAATTAAGTCTCTCATCATATCCAAAATATTGAGTCCAATCCATCCTCTAGTCTGTAACATCCAATGCCTAATAGACATGGTTGTCTCTTCCTGATACAACTGAACCACTATAATCAGTCGAGAATAATCAACCCTGGGAAGGGCCCGTACATCTACAATGGTGGAAGACCTTAGACTTAATCTTTTCTTCGGAAGATTTGATTTAGGTCTCATTAAACTAGACTTGACATAGTCATAACTATTATGACTAACCTAGTAGCATGGGTTAGCTCGGATTATTAACCACCTCAGATCAGGACTGAGCCAACAAATATGGCCAGGTAAGCGAGATCGGTGAAAGGGATATGCCATTAACTCGATAAGAACACATTCGAGTCGAGTAGCTCCCAATTAAAAATCAATTGATCGTATCTGCCAAACTTACCTTAGACACCAAATTATTGAGCTAGAACCAATCGGATTAGCCTACAATCCAGACTCTAACCACTGAGCCTAATTAGGTCTTAGCTTGATCGATCACTCACATGACTCGATCTTGACCCAGACTTAATCCTATTAGGCTGGTCAATTTAAGCACTGTTGATCCCATCTAACCAACTCTTGATTCGGTTTGATCAACCGCTTAGACCTAATTGAGCTACCCAAGCCCAAACCCAATATTATGAATATGTCTTAGATCTGAAATTCTCAATTTTAGATCTAATATATTTCATAATCTTAATTCTTAATTAAGTTTAGGGTTCATAAACAAAACATGTAAATAAAATCCTAAGGTTTCAGGATCTAGGATTTTGCAGAAAGTAAGTTTTTGATTTCTGATTAAGGAACGAACGCGCAGCACCCCTACACATCATAAGAACACCCCATCGAATGGAAGGAGAGGGCATTTAAATCCTACTTTATTCTTATGACCAGATGGCCAAGGGGAACGCCTTAATCAAAAATATACAAAACTACAAAACTAGTTAGATCTACATCATATATCTTATATATAAAATTGATCTAATTTTATAAATATTTTGCATACATCTCATGTATCATATCATGCATATTTTTAGATCTAAATTATCTCATAATTATCTAAAAAATTAAATTTAAATTGATCACATCAAAATAAATTCTAATCTAGATAATTATGTAGAACTATTCTACAACTAGTCTAAACATGCATTCATCATATCTCATATGATCCAAAAATTAAATAATTTTATTTTATATTTTTTAGATTTTATTATAATATTTATAATCTATAGATAAAAAAAAATAAATAGATCTAAAATTATAATTTAATCAAATTAAATTCTGAACATGCAAGACTATGTATAGAACCATTCTATTTTACAACTAGTCATGCATCTTGTAAAATTTAGGTCTATATTATTTAATTTTAATTTTTTCTCATTTTAGATCTAATCACATCTCATGTGACATCTAAAATTATTTAATTATTAGATCAAAAATAAATTAAAGTTAGATCTAAATAATTTTAGAGAACCTAGCTCTGATACCAATTGAAGGAGAAATCCTGATTTTCTGGATCAGGTTCGTTCAGATCTAATCGGATCAATAGAGATATTTCAAAAATTTCTCTCATGTATCTAGATTAGATCTGAGATATTTCAAATCTAATTTTATAAATTAAATAAATAAAAATAAAAATAAATTAAATCTAATTTAATTTATATCTTGATGTTGGGTAATCAGATTGCCCTTTGATGATCCTACTGATTGCCTAAGATTCTGGACCTATCCACGTAAGCGCCTAGCCTCTACCGGTATCCACTCGAACTAGATATAGAGATCTTCTCCTTCTTTATCACCTCTCCAAAAATTAGATCTGGATCTGATTTGGAGGATCTTCAAAACTCCCTTCAAAGATCTGCTATCATCTCTGCAGCAGTGCTACCTTCTTCCTTTCTCGTCAGCATTTTCTTGCCTGGATCGCACCAAACTGGAGCCCAACTTACCTTGGGCATGGAGAGGAGAGAGAGTATCAGAAGATGGCATGGAGGAGGGAGAGGGGCAGCTTTGGGGTGTGGCTAGGAGAGAACTCTCTTTAAAGTTGGGCACAAATAGGGTTTATATAGACCCTGTAGCGCCATGCAGTACCACATCATCCCGGCCAATCACGTTGCTTCATACAATCAGATCTAAATCTGATTGATGGAATGATATCACCAGATTCAATCAGATGAGAGATCATCTAATTCATCCTTAGATGGCGCCTAAGACTGATCAAAGTCTATAGTTATGGGCCACCTAAGTAGAAACTAAGAAGCAATCTGGAGTCCCATTCGTATGGAACTCCAGGCATCCCTATCCATGGGCGCACGCCTCCCTTGGCATGTGCCCCCACCTTTCCAAATTCTAGCAATGGGACAAGCCCCTATCTGATCTCTAATAAGTGCATGACATATGGGCAGATGTCTAAGTGTCAAAGGTCAACGTTTGACCAAAGTCAAAGGATAAGAATTAGCAAGTGACGAAAAATGGCAGGTGTTGTCTCAAATTTATCTCATAAATTAAGACAACCCTTTTTTGACCTGGACAAGCTCTAGTTAGACCAAGTAAAGGTACTTGAGTGAGCACAAACTCATTTGGCTTAGTTGAGACAACTTTTAATGATAGTAGAAGGAGAATGTTAGGCTCAATCATGTGCTAGCATGATTTCCTTGAACCTAATTATATTATTTTTAAATTAATTGAACTGGATTAGTCTAATTGATGATATCCAGATCCAAACCCTTATTTGTGTGATCCAGTTAGATTCAATTCTATATGGTAATGGGATATATCATGATCTCTATCATCATTATCATCGAAATACCTTCCGATGGATCAGAACTCTTCTGATTCATACAGCTAGAATGTTCGATCATCTAAATCATTCTAATTGCTCCCAAAATCCATCAGTGACACCTAACAGTATATGGTGGCAATCCATCAAAACTAAAAATGAACCTCTCAGTGCAGCTACTTGTGTGATTAAGTTCTTCTATCTTGAGCCCCAATCAGATTAAGGTTAAGGTGAACTCGTCAAACCCTAATTTCTATCATATGATATAATCATTCGATTCAAGTTCAATGTGAAAACCTTAATAGAAACTCTTTCTATTATCTCACTCTGCCATGGCCATGGGCTTAAGGATTTGATTCTCATGATCATCATAGGGCTTCTCCTCATCCACCGAGCTAGATAGATTCCATCTTGGTACAATCCAAATCCTATAATGAACATGCTATAGCCACAATACACCTCAAGATTTCGAATGGCTAGGAGACCGAGTCATGGGGTAGTCAAACTATAACACCCTCAAGGTAAACTATCGATGCACCTCAAGTCAAAGAATCAGACATAGCATTGAAGCTTCGAGTCAGTCATCGACGAGAAGATAGACTTCCTTATGACTGTTCGAGGTGGTCACGCTCAGCGCTCTCATTATCTAATGAGTATCTATACTCTCACTCTGGTGTCTCCATACCATAGACTCAAGACTCATCTACTATAAAGAAGCAATTATATACCAACCTTGCAGATCAATCACCATCCTCATGATGATCCTATGGTCAGGAGCATTTTATGAGTTAATAATAAAAATTCTTGTCTTAAATTTTTAACTCTTGAAAATAAGAATTATCATTACCATTAACTCAAGGGATGTATCACAGACACTAAATACACATTTATGATAGAAAATAATATATTTTATTATTTATAGTTAAAATTATAATTTTGCTCCTAGAAGTGTATTATAAGTGTCAGCCAATTCTGGCTTCTAGGACACACATATCTAATAAACTCCCACTTGACCTATAGTCAACTAGCTACAAATCTAAGTCTCATCTTCTCAAGGTGGGCTTTGATCTTCTACTGGTCCAACAATTTTGTAAGTGGATCCACCGCATTATCGATGGAGTCGACTCTCTTGACCTCGACGTAACCCTTCTTGAGGTAATCACGGATGAGGTGGTATCGCCACTTGATGTGCTTGGATTTTTGATGAGACCTTGGCTCTTTAGCAAGGGCTATGGCGCCATTATTATCGCAATATAGAGAAATGGCATCTGATGGCATTATTCTAATCTCTATGGCAAACTTCTTGTACTAGAATGCCTCCTTTGCAGCTTCTGACGTAGTGATATATTCTGCTTCCATGATGGAATCTGCCATCACTGTCTGCTTGAAAGTTTTTCAACTGATAGTTTCACCATTGCACACAAACAAACTTCCAAATGTCAACTTTCGATCTTCTATATCGAACATAAAATCCGAGTTTGTATACCCTTAGACTTGGAGTTCTCCATTACCAAAAATCAACAATATATCCTTAGTTCTTCTCAAGTACTTAATGATACATTTCACAGAAGTCCAATATTCTTCACCTGGATTCGACTGATATCTGCTCGTGACACTCACAGCATGGCCTATATCAATCATGTACATAACATGGCATACATGAGGCTCCATGTTACTGAAGCATAAGGGATCTTGCTCATGCATTCTATTTCCTCAGGTGTGCTAGGGCACATCTTTTTGGAAAGATGAATGCCATGTCTGAAGGGTACCAAACCCCTCTTAGAGTTTTTCATGCTAAACCTCTTTAGCACTTCCTCTATGTACATCTTCTGTGAAAGTCCTAGCATCCTATTCAGTGTATCTCTATGACCATAATTCTCAGAATAAAGGATGCTTCTCCTAGATCTTTCATGAAGAATTCTTTAGATAACTACATTTTAACTATGGTCAACATGGGAATATCATTTTGAATAAGGAGGACGTCATCCACGTATAATATGAGGAAGATAACAACACTCCCACTGACCTTTTTGAAGACATATAGCTCCTCCTTGTTCTTGATGAAACCAAATAATTTGATCACATCATTAAAGTGAATGTTCCAGCTCTGAGATGCTTGCTTAAGTTCATATATGGATCTTTGCATCTTGCATACCTTGTGATCATCATCACTGGATGTGAAACCAAGCAGCTGTTTCATATAGATATCTTCCTCAAGATATCCATTTAAGAACATCATTTTCACATCCATTTGCAATATTTCATAATCGAAATAGGCTGCAACAGCAAGCAATGTGCGAATGGATTTTAGCATAGCTGCTGGCGAAAAGATATCCTGATAGTCAATGCCTTCACGCTGAATATAATCTTTTGCCACTAATCTAGCTTTGAATGTCTCCACATTCCCATCTGCACCTATCTTTCTCTTATAGATCCACTTACACCCAATAGGTACTATACCTTCTAGTGGATCTACCAAGGTCCAGACTTGGTTTGAGTGCATCAAGTCAATTTCTGACTTCATTACCTCTAACCGTTTCTTAGAGTCGATATTCGATATCGCCTCATTATAGATTTTGGTATCATCACCATGAACCTCATTACCTACGAGGAATATTCCTCTACTTCCTTTAAAATAGTACCAAAGTACCTCTCAGGGAGATAGAAAACTCTTTTCGATCTACAAGGTGGAGGAGGTAGTGAATGGATTGGCTCAAGTTGATTTGGTTCCATTTGGTCCTTAGCTCGTTGCTCTTATGAGACTTTCTCATCGAGCTTGATCTGCTTTCCAATGCCGCTATCTTGAATAAACTATTTTTCAAGAAAGATGGCATGTCGACTCACAATCACATTGTGATCTTCTGAAATGTAGAAGTAATATTCTAATGACTCTTTAGGATATCCTATAAATCGAGCTCTAAAGGATCTAAAGTCTAACTTGTCCGCTTGTTGTCTTTTGACATGAGCTGGATAACCCCAAATTATGAGATGAATCAGACTTAATTTCTTACCATGCTATATCTCATATGGTATGGTAGGAACAATTTTAGAAGGAATCCTATTCAGTAAGTATATTGCAGTTAACAAACAGTATCCCTAAAGAAAATCAGGAAGGCCTGTGAAGCTCATCATGGATCGGACCATATCTAATAGAGTCTGATTCCTCCATTCTAAGACTTCATTGAATTGAGGTGTTCCAGGTGGAGTCCATTAAGAGACTATGCCATTATCCTTAAGATAGTCCAAGAATTTTTGACTAAGGTATTCACCTTCTCAATCTGATCGAAGAACCTTAATGGGTTTTTTTATTTACTTTTCTACTTCATGTCTGGATTTCTTGAACTTTTTAAAAGCTTTAGACTCGTGTCTCATAAGATACACATACCCATACCTAGATAAATCATCAGTAAAGGTTATGAAGTAGACAAAGTTGCCTTTAATCGGCACATCAAATGGGCCACACACATTAGTATGTACTAGGACAAGAAGATCCACGCCATTTTCCCATATCCTACAAAAGAAAGCTTAGTCATTTTGCCATGAAGACAAGATTCATAAATTGAATATGACTCGACAGTCAACGGACTCAATAGTCCATTTTTTTCTAATCTGTTAATCCTATCTTCTACTATATGATCTAGTCTTAGGTGCCATAGATACCTATCGTTTGGACTATCCCTAGGTCGTTTTATGGTATTCACATTTTGCTCGATATTAGAAACAGATACATTAATATGTAATTGATAAAAATCGTTAATAAGAAAATCACTTACAATTTTATTTCTTTAATAAAGAATGTTATAATGGTACTTAAGATAACTAATTACATAGCCTTCTAATGCAAGGTAAGAAACAGAAATCAAATTCCTACTTGCTGCAGACACATAATAACAGTCATTTAACACTAAGTCTAAATCAGATGGTAGTCGAAGAGGGTATATTCCCATGGCCATGGCAGCAATTCTTACTCCATTTTCGATGCACAAGATCATCTCACCATCCCTCAGCCTCCTACTCTCCTCAAGATCTTGCATGGAAGTGCACAAATGAGCACTAGAACCAGAGTCAAGCACCCAACTGGATGCAGAAAAAATCGTAAGGTTAGACACAATAATGAGCATACCTCCAGAAGGACCTGCCTCCTTCTTATTCTTCAAGATAGCTAGGTAAGTAGGGCAGTTCTGCTTTTAGTGGCCATCATTGTTGCAATGGAAATATTTTTCTTTGTCAGCGGCCTTCTTCTTCAGCTCTACCTTTTTCTTCTTTCCTTCTTCCACCTGCTTTTTCATAGACTTCTTCTTTTCAAAAGACTTTTTCTTGGAAGAAGTCCATTACATAGCAAGTACTAAGCCTTTAGAACCTTTCATAGGAAGCTCAGTAGTAACCAGCATATTCATAAGTTCGGCCAGGGAATTTTGAAGTTTATGCATATGGTATTTCATGATGAACTGCCCATATGCATCAGTCAAAGATTGTAGAATTATATAATTCTACAAATTCAAGTCCAACTTCACTCCGAGCTTCTCAAACTCTTCCAAGTTTTTGATCATCATTAGACAATGATCTTGGACTGATTGCCCATCATGCATCTTAACCTTGAAAAGTCATTTAGTGACTTGATACTTGGCTGCATGACTCTGTTCACCAAACATCTCCCATAGGTGAGCCAACATTTGGCGAGCAGTCCTGATATCTTCATGTTGGCACTGAAGTTCATCAGACATCGAGCCCAACATGTAATATCTAGCCTTGTTATCTTCGTCCGTCCACTTATCTAGAAACACTCTCTATTCAGCAGATGGACGAGCTAGTAAGGTGGGAGGGTCCTAATCCAATACATGAGTTAACTTTTTGAAACCTAAAATAATTTTGAAGTTTTAGAGTCAACCCTTGTAATTGGGTTCGATCAGTCTATGGGTGTCCAGGATATGTGCTAGTGGGTTGGATGCAGATATATTTTTATAGAGAGTCAAAGTTTCTAGTTAGATATTGTAATTAAGACTTAATCAATTTGTTTAAAGATTTTATTTTTAAATAAATTAGCTTTCACTATTTTCTCAGATTCCTAACTCCCTCTATAGAGATGCAAAAATCTTCACAATTAATGATTTCTAGTGGGTGGTGCGGTCCCACCAACTGACTCTTCACCTCACCTAACAGTTATTGGTAATGAGTTAGCCAATGAGTGAACAACTCTTGTTTAATGATTCTCCAATCATGGTGCATCCAAACTTGGTCTCTAATTTATGAATCTCACTATGCTCGAAATATTGATCCACTCCTTAATTAAGTCAGACACACCATCTGCATAGATTCGATTCCTAATTGAGTCTCTCACCGTATCCAAAATATTGAGCCCAATCCATCCTCCAGTCTATAGCATCCAATGCCTAATAGATATGGTTGCGTCTTCTCGATGCAACTGAACCACTGTAACCAATTGAGAACAATCAATCCTGGGAAGGGCCCACACATCTACAATGGTGGAAGACCTTAGACTTAATCTTTTTTTAAGGAGATTTGACTTAAGTCTCATTAAACTAGACTTGACATAGTCATAACTATTATGACTAACCTAGAGGCATGGGTTAGCTTAGATTATTGACCACCTTAGATCAGAATTGAGCCAACAAATATGGTCAGGTAAGTGAGACCGGTGGAAGAGATATGCCATTAACTCGATAATAATGCATTCGAGTTGATTAGCTCCTAATTAAAAACTAGTCGATCGTATCTGCCAAAATTACCATAGACACCAAATTGTTGAACCAAAACCAATCGGGTTAGCCGACAATCTAGACTCTAACCACTGAGCCTAATTAGGTCTTAGCTTGATCGATCACTTACATGACTCGATCTTGATCCAGACTTAATCCTATTAGGCTGGTAAATTAAAGCACTATTGATCCCATCAAACCAACTCTTGATTCAGTTTAATCAACTGCTTAGACCTAATTGAGCTATCAAAACTCGAACCCAATATTATGAATATGTCTTAGATCTAAAATTCTCAATTTTAGACCTAACATATATTTTATAATCTTAATTCTTAATTAAGTTAGGGTTCACAAACAAAACATGTAAATAAAATCCTAGGATTTCTGGATCTAGAATTTTGCAGAAAGTAAGTTTTTGATTTCTGATTAAGGACGAACGCGCAGCACCCCTACACATCATAAGAACACCCCATCGAATGGAAGGAGAGGGAATTTAAAATCTACTTTATTCTTATGACCATATGGCCAAGGGAAACGTCTTAATCAAAAATATATAAAACTACAAAACTAGTATGATCTACATCATATATCTCATATATAAAATTGATCTAACTTTATACATATTTTGCATACATCTCATGTATTATATCATGCATGTTTTTAGATCTAAACTATCTCATAATTATCTAAAAAATTAAATTTAAATTGATCACATCAAAATAAATTCTAATCTAGATAATTATGTAGAACTATTCTATAACTAGTCTAAACATGCATTTATCATATCTCATATGATCCAAAAATTAAATAATTTTATTTTCCATTTTTTAGATTTTATTATAATATTTATAATCATCAAAATATAAAAAATAAATAGATCTAAAATCATAATTTAATCAAATTAAATTATGAACATTCAAGACTATGTATAGAACTATTCTATTTTACAACTAGTCATGCATCTTATAAAATTTAGATCTATATTATTTAATTTTAATTTTTTCTAATTTTAGATCTAATCATATCTCATGTGATATCTAAAATTACTTAATTATTAGATTAAAAATAAATTAAAATTAGATCTAAATAATTTTAGAGAACGTAGCTCTGATACTAGTTGAAGAAAAAATCATGATTTTTTGAATCAGGTTCATTCAGATCTGATCGAATCAAGAGAGATATTTCAAAAATTTTTCTCATATATCTAGATTAGATTTAAGATATTTTAGATCTAATTTTATAGATCTAATAAATAAAAATAAAAATAAATTAAATCTAATTTAATTTATACCTTGATGTTGTGTAATCAGATTATCCTTTGATGATCCTGCTGATTGCCTATGATTCTAGATTTATCCATGCAAGCACCTAGCCTCTACCGGTATCCACTCAGGCTAGATCTAGAGATCTTCTCCTTCTTTATCACCTCTCCAAAAATTAGATCTATAACTGATTTGAAAAATTTTTAAAACTCCTTTCGAAGATCTACTATCATCTCTGCAGTAGTGCTGCCTTCTTCTTTTCCCGTCAGCTTTTTCTTGCTTGGATCGCACCAAACTAGAGCACAACTTACCTTGGGCATGGAGAGGAGAGAGAAGATTAGAAGATGGCCTGGAGGAGGGAGAGGGGCAGCCTTGGGGCATAGCTAGGAGAGAACTCTCTTTAAAGTTGGGCGCAGATAGGGTTTATATAGACCCTGCTGCGCCATGCAGTGCCACATCATCCCGATCAATCATGTTGCTTCATGCAATCAGATCTAAATTTGATTGGTGGGATAATATCACCTAATTCAATCAGATGAGAGATCCTCTAATTCATCCTTAGATGGTGCCTAACAATGGTCAAAGTCTATAGTTATGGGCCACCTAAGTAGAAACCAAGAAGCAACCTGGAGTCCTATCCGTATGGTACTCCAGGCATCCCTATCCATGGGCGCATGCCTCCCTTGGCATATGCCCCCTCTTTTCCAAATTCTGGTAAGGGGACAAGCCCCTATCTGCTCTCCAATAAGTGTATGACACATAGGCAGATGTCTAAGTATCAAAGATCAATGTTTGACCAAAGTCAAAGGACAAGAATTAGCAGATGATGAAAAATGGTAGGTGTTGTCTCAAATTTATCTCATAAATTAAGACAACCCTTTTCTGACCTAGACAAGCTCCAGTCAGACCAAGTAAAGGTACCTGAGCGAGCACAAACTCAATTGGCTCAGTTGAGACAACTTTTAATGATAGTAGAAAGAGAACGTTAGGCTCAATCATGTGCTAGCACGATTTTCTTGAACCTAATTAAATCTTAATCAAATCAATTGAACTGGATTAGTCTAATTGATGATATCCAAATCCAAATTCTTATTTGTGTGACCCAGTTAGGTTCAGTTCTATATGGTAATGGGATATGTCATGATCTCTATCATCGTCATCATCGAAACACCTTTCGACGGATCAGAACTCTTCTAATTCATACAACTAGAATGATCGATCATCTAAATCATTCTAATTGCTCCCAAAATCCACCAGTGACACCTAGTAGTATATAGTGGCAACCTATCAAAATTGAAAATGAACCTCTCGGTGCAGCTACTTGTGTGATTAAGTTCTTCTATCTTGAGCTCCGATCAGATTAGGGTTAAGGTGAACTCATCAAACCCTAATTTCTATCATATGATTTAATCATTCGATTCAAGTCCAATGTGAAAACCTTAATAGAAACTCTTTCTATTATTTCACTCTGCCATGGCCATGGACTTAAGGACTTGATTCTCATGATCATCATAGGGCTACTCCTCATCCATCGAGGTAGATAGATTCCATCTTGGTGCAATCCAAATCCTACAATGAACATGCTATAGCCAAAATACACCTTAGAATTTCAAATGGCTAGAAAATCGAGCCATGGTGTAGTCAAACTATAACACCCTCAAAGAAAACCATCGATGCACCTCAGGTCAAAGAACTAGACACACCACTATAGCTTCGAGTCAGTCATCGACGAGAAGGTAGACTTCCTTATGACTGCTTGAGGTGGTCACGCTTAGTGCTCTCATTTTCTAATGAGTACCTGTACTGTCGCTCTGGTGTCTCCACTCTGTAGACTCAAAACTCATCTACTATAAAAAAAGTGATTGTACACCAATCTTCCAGATCAATCACCATCCTTATGATGATCCTATGGTCAGGAGCATTTTATGAGTTAATAATGAAAATTCTTGTCTTAAATTTTTAACTCTTAAAAATAAGAATTATCATTATCATTAAGTCAAAGAATGTATCACAGATACTAAATACACATTTATGATAGAAAATAATTTATTTTATTATTTATAGTCAAAATTATAATTTTGCCACCAGAAGTATATTACAAGTATCAGCCTATTTTGCCTTCTAGGGCACACATATCTAACACTAAAAGACTTAGTCGACTAAGTCAAAAACTTAGTCAACTCAATCTCAGAGGATAGCACAAGACAAAAAGCATAGAAAAGATAAATTTAAGGACTTAGGGACTTAATCGACTCAGTCAGAAAGTTAGTTAACTTAGTCTCAGAAAACTATAGCATGATAGAAAGGTAAATTTTCAAATTTTGTCTACTTAGCAGACTTAGTCAAAATTGAGCAGACTAGAACTTAATTGACTTAGAGAAAGTTAGTCGACTAAGTTAATTGTAATAGCTAGTTTTGCATATTTACAGCCTTTTTATCCTATATGCCTCCCAACGGCTATTTTCTTATCTCTAACAACTAGATCACTTTTTAAAGACCTCCTAGATGAATTAAAATGGTGGAAAATCTTAAGAATATATAAAAAAATCTTTGGAGCATTGGAAAGAAGTTGTTTAGAGAGTTTATTATGCATCTATTAAGAAACCTAAAGAAGTGAGCTGAAAAGAGAAGAGGAGTTATTTTTATAGTTATTTTTTATCTTTCCACTATAAATCATCTTCAAGCAAGTGAGAGCAAGAGTAAATTAAAGTGAAGAAGTAATCAAGTCAAGAATTAAAGAGCCTCACCATCACTCAAGCGCTCAAGAAAAATTCAAGCATTCAACTATCATCATTCAGACTTCTTTCGATTTTTGAAAGAGTTTTAATTTTTTGAAACTTAATCTTTTATGTTCATTTTTAGATTTATTATATTTCAAATTTTTTGGGGTGAGAAACTTAAGTTAGTCCAAGCCTTGAGTTGGACATTTGTAGTAGTTTGATTGGTAATTCAAGGTTAAAACCAATCGAGATTGATTGTTAACTCGAAGAAAAATAATCACTTATGAGACTTTGATTAATGATCTAGAAAAAACCAACTAGGTTGATTGTGAGTCCAAAAATTAATCTTGTATAATTTTGGTTGGTGAGCTAGAAAAAACTAACTAGATTTAATTATGAGTTCGAAAAATAATTATACAATAATTCTAATTATGAATTATAGTTAAATTTTCAAGTGGTATACTTGAAAAGTGGATATAGATGCTGACTTTGGCACCAAACCATTATAAAATTTATGTATTTGTATTTGTACTTACTATCTTTATTCTTTCTATTTTTTATCTCTCCATTGCTCTTTACATTCAAAATTATATTATTTTTTGTGTACACATTACTTTGTTTAAATTATTCAAATCTATATATTAGTTATTTAGTTTTTGAAATTTCTAATTCATCCCCACTCTTGGATAGCTATACCTAGAGAACACAAAGAGACTAATTCTAAAATATATACATATGATGCATCAATGTGTACCAGTGATCAGCCTTTACTGGCTAAGCTTAGAAAAAATATGTTTCTGATGTATTGTCAATGATCAGTCCCGTTGGCTAGACCCAAATCATAATTTAACTAGAGAGTTTTTCTATCAATTTATAAATAAATTTTTCATAATATAATCATATAAAATTTTTATAATAGTATCAACTCAAATTTTTGCATTCCCCAAAGGAACTGCAAAATAATCTTTATTCAAAAATTCATGCAAAAGTGAATATGTATAATCTCCTTTATAAAAATTACGTAAATAGATGAATCAATTTATTTCAAATTGATAATTTAAAATAGTCATATCAGACATCTTATGCTTATCCATAATTTTGAATAACATTTTCATGCATATACTCAAACCTCCATAGTTTGTAATTTCTAAATATTTTAATAATTTTATGTATAAAAACCTAATTTTTAAATATATAAATATGCACTAAAAGCTTAGAGATAATAAGAAACTTATAGTCAGTCAAATCCAAAAGTCACGATCTTCTGTATGTGGCCTGATCCTTAGATCCATGTTTCTCTCGATCTAGATCAAAATCCTAGATCTGATCTATTTCATTAATCAAAGAAAAAATTAATTTTATATGATCTGGTCAATCAGGAGAAGTGCAGGAAAGGAGAAATCAAGATCCATTCTAACTCAACTTAACCTAAAAAGAAGAGAGATGCTCGATCTAGATTGTGATTTGGATCGAATCACAGAGCAAATCAAATATCTTGGACCTACCCCCTTTTTTCCTTCTTTTTTTTCCTTTTCTCTCTCTTTTTTTCTTGTCTTCTCTCTCTCTTGTTTTCTCTTTCTCTCCTCTTTCTTTTTCTGCTAAACAACATGGTGGAATCCTAAGAGGGAATAGAGAGGAGGGGTGGGGGTTGACGGTGCTAGTGGTGCAACAACGGCTACGATGGGTTGTGGCTAATGGAGTAGATTTCAATGAGGAATTACACCCAAAGCTCCTAAAACAGAGGAAATAGAGAAAAATTAGTGAAGAAGGAGAAGTTTTAGGTGACAATAATGCGATTTCGGGTGATGGTGACTTGATTACAGCAGTCCGGTGGCTACCGGAGGTGATGAAGAAGGGAGAGGGAGAGGGATTTTGGTGGGGGATCAATAGGAAGAGGGATTTAAATAGAGAAAGGAAAACGAAAGGGATAAACTCGGTTCAAAGTGGGTAAGTCCGGTGATTCATTGGTGAAACCATCTCAAATGGCCTTTTGCCATTCCTTCCTAGCCTGTGACTCCCATCTGCACATCGTTATCCCTTTCTAAGAGATGGGATCTTGTAGGAGATAAGCTTCCCCTATTTTGTCTAACTATCTTTCTTTTTTTTTTTTGATGAGTTCTAGTGAAGTCCGTGAGGTTTGCTGACTTCACACTAAAGATCTGGTTCTCACAACTATTACAAACCTAAATATTGTCTTCGCCCTGGTCTAGTTAGTTGTTATCCATGTCCTTTTTTCCACCTCTTTCTCCATTTTTCCCGCTATCCTAACCCTTATTCTATGTGCACTCTCCTCTAATTATGGGGTTCAGTCATTCGGACAAGAAGAAATCTGGCAAAGAGTGCAACTTCCTCTAGGTCTACTATACTTCTACTAATGTGTATATCATAAATATACATATTATATTTAGTATTATTTTAGTTGTTATGTATGTTGTAAACAATCTATCAACTCTCATTTCTCAAATTTATATCGATGTGCTCAACTTTTAGCTTAAACCACTATTACTTTCCTTTTAGAACTATCATAGTAGTAATGTAAACACCTCAGATCGACCGAGTTAATGCCCGAACCACCTCGGATTAGCACAGAGATATCAACATGCCAAGGTAAAGAGACTCTCTATATGTCCTCCAACTCGAAGAAAAAGCCGAAGCATGCCTCCGAGCTGATTTCTTTGATAGTAGCTCATCTAGCATTTACAACTTCTAAACCACTTTAGATGAATAATTCTTTAGTGCACTCAACGGTTCCCCTTAAAGATAAGTAGGAATCCAGTTGTAATCTAGCCATGACCAAATTGTTCCCTACTCCTCCTAAATTCATGAGAGCAGATAAGGCATTCCGATCATGCCAGTAACAACTTTTCCATTCTGAAAAAATGGCCTTAATCTCAAAACAATGTGATAAATGGGTCAAGATTAGCAAAACAATATAACATCGGCCAGACACTTCCTCTACAAATATTATAAATCCCAAGAACTCAGGTAAGCAAGAAATTCCTCTCAGAAAACTCATTGTTGCTTAGTTATTTTCTTCTGACTTGAGCATTGGAGAGTCCTTGTTGGAGTCAAATCCTTTAGCTTAAACTTTGTCTTGCAGGTCTCTCTAGCATCCCTATGCAAGGCCAATCGCTCCGCTCCTGAAGTCAATCAATTTTAAGTAACAATAGAGATAAGATGATTCTTTCTTAGGTGGTAGAAATTTCTTCTCCACCTCAATCAGTCCCAATGATGATGGACCAATTCAACCTGCTCCTCCAATAGGTTGATACCTTGATGGCTACCGTTCAGGCAGTCTAGACTACTTTTGTGCCTCCCCTAATGGCACCGCAGCCAAGCTAGGCCACCCCTGCACCGCTCTCTATGGTGCTACCCATACTTTCTTCGATGGTTCTGACTATGCCTTCAGTGGTGGCACCACCTCAACCGCTAGCCTCTCAGCTCCAATCGCAAGCCGAACCTCATAAGACACTCCCCAAGAGTCCAAGGAGGAAACAAACCTAGCGGCAATTTCCCAACCCATAATCTGGGCATGACTCCATTTCCGATCACCGCTCTCCTCAACAATCCGAGGCTTGCATTGCCTGAGATCTTATCATAGAGAAAAGGCTTCAAGAGCTCGACAAACAAATCAAAGCCATTAATAAATGTTCTTCTTCTTGACCCTATGATGGGTTCGGTGGTTAGCCTCCCTTTGATGAGAGGATTATGAAGGAGCCATTGCCACCCAACTTTACGTTGCCTCAATTCAAAACCTATGATGAGACCACCAATCCTGTCGATCATGTTGAAACCTTTAAGGCAGCATTGCTCTTCCAAGAAGCATCGGATGCCATCCTCTGTCAGGCATTCCCCACTACTCTCAAAGGAGCACCCTGGTAATGGTATTCTAGTTTGAAACTAGCCTCAATCCACTCTTATAAAGAGTTGGACCGATCTTTGGCTATGCATTTTATCAGCAGTCGAAAGCAGTAGAAGCGGTCTGACTACCTCAACACTAACAGACAGAGAGAAGGAGAGTCAATCTGTAGCTATGTGAGCCACTTTAATGCGGCAACCTTGAAAGTCTGTGACCAGGACCATTCGATCACGATGACTGCCCTAATGGGTGGACTGCTGAAAAACAACCTAAAGAGGTCATTAATAAAGAACTTCCCTCAAGACTACATCAAAATGCTAGACCGGGTAAAAAAGTATTCCCACCTAAAGGAAGCTTTCGTTGAAGATGTTCTTGTTGGCTCTATTGCGGTAGGACCAAATAAGGAGTGCTCCTCAAGAAGAAGGAAGACTTACCTTTAGTGCTTCTGATCTACTCCATGAAAGCAAAAGGGTGGAGGTCTATATAGAAATCGCTGATCCCTGAGTCCTTAGAGAAGAGACCAGCAGCGCTCTCCCCCAAGGTGGTTCAATAACTATACACCTCTAAACATCACTTGGGGAAAGATTTTGATGGAGATCCAAGCCAAGCTATAGGGTTTGGTTGATATAGCATAAGCATTAGATTTTAAAATCTTCATCTATCAAATCCTAACCCGAGGATCTGTTAGATATATGTGCCCTAGAAGCCAGAATTGGCTGACACTTGTAATACACTTCTAGGGGCAAAATTGTAATTTTGACTATAATTAATAAAATGGGTTATTTTCTATCACACCTATGTATTTAGTGTCTATGATACATCCTTTGAGTTAATGATAATGATAATTCATATTTTCAAGAGTTGAAAATTTAAGACATGAATAATCATTATTAACTCATAAACAGCTCCCGACCATAGGATCATCACGAGGATGGTGATTGATCCAGAAGGTTGGTGTACGATCGCTTCTCTTTAGTAGATGAGTCTTGAGTCTACGGTGTAGAGACACCAGAGCGAGAGTACAAGTACTCGTTAGAGAATGAGGCACTGAGCGTGACCACCTCGAGTAGTCATTAGGAAGTCTACCTTCTCGTCAATGACTGACTCGATTATGCAGTAGTGTGTCTGGTTCTTTGACCTGAGATGCATCGGCAGTTCACCTTGAGGGTGTTATAGTTTACTACACCATTACTCGGTCTCCTATCCATATGGAACCCTGAGGTGTATGTTGGCTATAGCATGTTCATTGTAGGAACTGGATTGCATCAAGATGGAATCTATCTACCTCGGTGGTAGAGGAGCAGCCCTATGATAATCATGAGAATCAAAGTCCTGAAGCCCATGGCCATGGCAGAGTGAAATAATAGAAAGAGTTTTATTTAGGTTTTTCACATTGGACTCGAATCGAATGATTATATCATATGACAGAGACTGGGTTTGACGAGTTTACCTTAACCCTAATCTGATTCGGGCTCAAGATATCTCTCCTTT
>QRFJ01003521.1:31964-86904 GCA_006176705.1 Cocos nucifera | reverse complement strand
CTTTAACCAGCCCTCCATCCACTGAATAGAGAGCGTCTCTGGAAAAATGGATAGACGAAAGATAATAAGGCCAGATATTACATATTGGGGTCGATGTTTGATGAGCTCCAGCACCAACATGAAGCTATTGGGATGCTCGCCAAATGTTGGCTCACCTACAGGAGATGTTTGGTGAATAGAGTCGCGTAGCCAAGTATCAAATCATGAAATGACTTTTTAAGGCTAAGATGCGTGATGGGCAGTCAGTCCAAGATCACTGTCTGATGATGATCAAGGACATGAAAGAGCTTGAGAAGCTCGATGTGAAGTTAGACTTGGATCTGTAGAACAATATTATTTTGCAATCCTTGACTGATGCATATGGGTAATTCATCATGAATTACTACATGCATAAACTTCAAAATTCCTTGGTCGAATTAATGAATATGCTGGTCACCGCTGAGCTTTCTATGAAAGATTCTAAAGGCTCAATTCTTGCTATGGAACGAACTTCTTCCAAAAGAAAGTCTTATGGAAAGAGAAAGAAGTTTGTGAAAAAGCAGAAGGTGGAATGAGGAAAGAAGAAGAAGGCAGAGCCAAAGATGAAAACCATTGCCAAAGAAAAGTGTTTTCATTTCAATAGTGACGGCCATTGGAAGCGGAACTGTCCTACTTACCTAGCCACCCTGAAGAATAAGAAGGAAGGTCCTTCTGAAGGTATGCTCGTTATTGAGTCTAATCTGACGGTTTCTTCTGCATCCAGTTGGTTGCTTGACTCTGGTTCTAGTGCTCATCTGTGCACTTCCATGCAGGATCTTGAGGATAGCAGGAGGCTGAGGGATGGAGATATGATCCTATGCATCGATAATGGAATAAGAGTTGTTGCAGTGGCGGTGGGAACATACCCTCTTCGATTACCATCTGGTTTAGACTTAGTTTTGAAAGACTATTATTATGTGCCTGCAGCTAGCAGGAATTTAATTTTTGTTTCATGCTTAGCACTGGAAGGCTATGTGATTACCTTTTTTAAGGACCTTGGTAAACATTCTTTAGAAAGAAATAAAATTGCAAATGTTTTCTTATTAACGGTCTTTATCAGCTACATATTGATGTATCTGTTCTAACTATCAAGCAAAATATGAATGCCAAACGACCTAGGGATAGTCCAAACGACAGATATCTATGGCACCTGAGATTAGGTCATATAGCAGAAGATAGGATCAACAAATTGGAGAAAAATGGGCTATTGAGTCCATTGACTTTCGAGTCATATCCAACTTATGAATCTTGTATTCATGGTAAAATGACTAAACTCCCTTTTGTTGGACATGGGGAAGGGCCACAGATCTCCTTGCCCTAGTACATACTGATGTATGCGCCCTATTTGATATGCTGGCTAAAGGAAATTTTGTCTACTTCATTACCTTTATCGATGATCTGTCTAGGTATGGGTATGTGTATCTTATGAGACATAAGTCTGAAGCTTTTGAAAAGTTCAAAGAATTCAGACATGAAGTATAAAAACAAACTGAAAAACCCATTAAGATTCTTCGATCAGATCGAGGAGGTGAATTCCTTAGCCGAGAATTTCTAGACTATCTCAAGAAAAATGGCATAGTCTCTCAATGGACTCCACCAGGAACACCTCAAATCAACGGGATTTCAGAATGGAGAATCAGACTCTATTGGATATGGTCCAATCCATGATGAGCTTCACAGACCTTCCTGATTTTCTTTAAGGACACTCATTGTTAATTTCAATTTATCTATTGAATAGGATTTCCTCAAAGATCGTTCCTACCACACCGTATAAGATATGGCATGGTAAGAAACCATGTCTGAGTCATCTCAGAATTTGGGGTTATCCGGCTCATGTCAAAAGACAACAAGCGGATAAATTAGAGTTTAGGTCCTTCAGAGCTCGATTCATAGGATATCCTAAAGAGTCATTAGGATACTATTTCTACATTCCAGAAGACCATAATGTGATTGTGAGTCGACATGCCATCTTTCTTGAGAAATAGTTTATTCAAGATAGTGGCATTGGAAAGCAGATTAAGCTTGATGAGAAAGTCTCATCGGAACAACAAACTAAGGACCAATTGGAACCAAATCAGGTTGAGCCAATAAGAACACTACCTCCTCCACCTCATAGATTGGAAAGAGTTTTCCGTCCCCCTAAAAGATACTTAGGTATTATTTCAGAGGAAGTAGAGAAAATGTTCCTCATAGGTAATGGTGCTCACGGTGATGATCCCAAAACCTACAACAAGGAGATATCAGATATCGACTCCGAAAAATGGCTAGAGGCAATGCTATCAAAAATTGACTCGATGCACTCGAACCAAGTCTGGACCTTGGTAGATCCACCAGAAGGTATAGTACCTATTAGTGTAAATGGATCTTCAAGAGAAAGATTGGTGCAGATGAGAATGTAGAGACATTCAAGGCTAGACTGGTGGCAAAAGGTTATAGTCAACACGAAGGCATTGACTATCAGGATACCTTTTCCCCAGTGCTATGCTAAAATCCATCTGCACATTGCTTGCCGTTGTAGCCTATTTTGATTATGAAATATGGCAAATGGATGTGAAAATGGCATTCTTGAATGGATATCTTGAGGAAGATATCTATATGGAACAGCCGCTAGGTTTCACATCTAGTGATACTGATCACAAGGTTTGCAAGCTGCAAAGGTCCATATATGGACTTAAGCAAGCATCTCAGAGCTGGAACACTCATTTCAATGATGTGATCAAAAAGTTTGGTTTCATCAAAAATGAAGAGAAACCATGTGTCTTCAAAAAGGTCAGTGGGAGTGCTATTGTCTTCCTCGTATTGTACGTGGATGACATCCTCCTTATTGGAAATGATATTCCCATGATGACGATAGTCAAATTATGGTTGTCCAAGGAATTCTCCATGAAAGACCTAGGTGAAGCATCCTTTATTCTAGGAATTAAGGTCTATAGGGATAGACCGAATAGGATGCTAGGACTTTCACAGAAGATGTACATAGAGAAAGTACTAAAGAGGTTTAGTATGGAAAACTCTAAGAGGGGATTAATACCCTTCAGACATGGTATTCATCTTTCCAAGAAGATGTGCCCTAGCACACCTGAGGAAATAGAACGCATGAGCAAGATCCCTTATGCTTCTGCAATAGGGAGCCTCATGTATGCCATGCTATGTACACGACCTGATATAGCCCATGCTGTGAGTGTCACAAGCAGATATCAGTCAAATCCAGGTGAAGAACACTGGACTTCTGTGAAATGTATCCTTAAGTACTTGAGAAGAACTAAGGATATGATGTTGGTCTTTGGTAATGGAGAACTCCAAGTCCAGGGATACACAGACTCGGATTTCATGTCCGATATAGATGATCGAAAGTCGACATCTGGGAGTCTGTTTGTGTGCAATGGTGGTGCTGTCAGCTGGAAGAGTTTCCAAGCAAACTGTGATAGCAGATTCCACCATGGAAGCAGAATATATCGCTGCATCAGAGGCTGCGAAGGAAGCATTCTGGTACAAGAAGTTTGCTGCAGAAATTGGAGTAATGCCATCAGATGCCATTCCTCTATACTGCGACAACAATGGCGCCATAGCCCTTGCTAAGGAGCCGAGGTCTCACCAGAAATCCAAGCACATTGAGCGGCGATACCACCTCATCCGCGATTACCTCGAGAAGGGTTACGTCGAGGTCAAGAGAGTCAACTCCGCAGATAATGTGGCAGACCCACTTACAAAGCCGTTGGGCCAACAGAAGATCGAAGCCCACCTTGAGAAGATGGGACTTAGACTTGTAGCCAATTGGCTTTAGGACAAGTGGAAGATTGTTAGATATATGTGCCCTAGAAGCCAGAATTGGCTGACACTTGTAATACACTTCTAGGGGCAAAATTATAATTTTGACTATAATCAATAAAATGGGTTATTTTCTATCACATATGTGTATTTAGTGTCTGTGATACATCCTTTGAGTTAATGGTAATGATAATTCATATTTTCAAGAGTTGAAAATTTAAGACATGAATAATCATTATTAACTCATAAAATGCTCCCGACCATAGGATCATCACGAGGATGGTGATTGATCCGGAAGGTTGGTGTACAATCGCTTCTCTTTAGTAGATGAGTCTTGAGTCTATGGTGTGGAGACACCAGAGCGAGAGTATAGGTACTCGTTAGAGAACGAGGGCACTGAGCGTGACCACCTCGAGTAGTCATTAGGAAGTCTACCTTCTCGTCAATGACTGACTCGATGCTGCAGTAGTGTGTCTGGTTCTTTGACCTGAGGTGCATCGGCAGTTCACCTTGAGGGTGTTATAGTTTGACTACACCATAACTCGGTCTCCTAGCCATATGGAATCCTGAGGTGTATGTTGGCTATAGCATGTTCATTGTAGGAACTGGATTGCATCAAGATGGAATCTATCTACCTCGGTGGTAGAGGAGCAGCCCTATGATGATCATGAGAATCAAGTCCAGAAGCCCATGGCCATGGCAGAGTGAAATAATAGAAAGAGTTTCTATTTAGATTTTCACATCGGACTTGAATCGAAAGATTACATCATATGACAGAGAACTAGGGTTTGACGAGTTCACCTTAACCCTAATCTGATCGGGGCTCAAGATAGAAGAACTTAATCACACAGGTAGCTGCACCAAGAGGTTCGCATTCAGCTCTGATGGGTTGCCACCATATACTGCTAGGTGTCACTGGTGGATTTTGGGAGCAATTAGAATGATTTAGATGATCGATCATTCTAGCTGTTCGAATCAGAAGAGTTCTGATCCATCGAAAGGAGTTTCGATGATGTCGATGATAGAGATCATGACATATCCCATTACCATACAGAACTGAACCTAACTGGGTCACACAAATAAGGGTTTGAATCTGGTGATCATCAATTGAACTGATCCAGTTCAATTGATCTGAATGAGATTCAATTAGGTTCAAGAAAATCGTGCTAGCACTCGATTGAACCTAACGTTCTTCTTTTACTATCATAAATAGTTATCCTGACTGAGCCAAAGGAGTTTGTGCTCAATCAGAGGCCTTCACTTGGTCTGACTGGAGCTTGTCCAAGTCAGAAAAGGGTTGTCTTATTTTGTAAGACAATACCTGCCATTTTTGGTCACCTGCCATTTCTCATCCTTTGACTTTGGTCAAAAGTTGACCTTTGACTGGTCAAATGTTGACCATTGATACTTTGACTTCTGTCCACATGTGTCATGCACCTATTGGAGAGCTGGTGGGGGCTTGTCCCCCTGCCAGAACCTGGCAAGGAGGAGGGCGCACGCCACCCTTGGCGTGTGCCCAAGTAGGAGGCGCCCAGGAGTCCCTATTGGATAGGAACTCCATCTCCCTTTTGGATTTCGATTAGACTTCTCCTAAGAATCAAGTTTGACTGGTCTTAGGTGCCATCTAAGGAGGAATCCAAGGGACTCTATTCCCACCAATTAGATTTAGATCTGATTTCACAAAGGGTTATGATTGGTTGGGAAGAAGAGGAGTTGGATCACACATGGTCTTTAAATAAGACCCTGCGCCCAACCTAAAGAGCATTAAAAAATTCTCCACGCCCCAAGGCTATCTCTCTCCTCCTCCTCCATGCCATGTCCATCTTCTCCCTCTCCTCTCCATGCCCAAACGTGTTTGGGATCCAAGTTGGTGCATTTCAGATGATAGAAAGGCGACAAAAAGCTAGAAGGCTACGCTGCTGCAAATGACAACTGCTGATCTTCAAAAGATGTTTTGAAGATCCTCTAGATTAGATCCAAATCTGATTTTTGGAGATGTGATAGAGAAGAGGTGGATCTCAAGATCTAGTCCGAGTGGATACCGGTAGAGGTCAGGCACTTGCATGGCTAGATCCAGAACCTTCCGCTACTTACAGGATCATCAACGGGTAAAGGATTACCATACATCAAGATAAATTAAATTAAATTTAATTTATTTAGATTTTATTTTTATTATAAGAATAATAATGATCAGATCTGAAATATTTCAGATCTGATTAGGATCAAAGAGAAAAATTTTTAAAATATATCTCTTGATCCGATCAGATCTGAACGAACCTGGTCCAAAAAATCAGGATTTTCCTTCAGTGAACAGATATTAGTCTGACCCAGGTGAAAATCACTGGAAGGTTGTGAAAACAATCCTGAAGTATTAAGAAATACCAAGGACCATTGGCTCATCTATAGAGATACTAACTTGAAACTTATGGGATACACTGATTCTAGTTTTCAATCAGATCATGATGATAGCAAAAGTATGTCAGATTTTGTTTTTATCTTAAATGGTGGAGCGGTCTGCTAGAAGAGTTTCAAGCAGCACACTGTAGCTGATTCTGTGTGCGAGGTGGAGTATGTTATGGTAGCGATGCTGCGAAGAAAGCTGTGTGGCTGCGAAAGTTCATCAATGAGCTAGAAGTGGCTTCCTCCTTGGATGGTCTGGTTTTGCTATACTGTGATAGCACTAGAGCCATAGCTCAAGTGAAGGAGCTGAAGGCACATCAGCACACTAAACATATTCTGCATTGCTACCATCTTGTACGAAAAATCATGAAGTGAGGTGACATCGAGCTTCAGAAGATCGATGGAAAGGAGAACATGGCCGACCCCTTTACTAAAGCTCTAGGAATCAAAGAGTTCGTTAATCATAAATGGAAGATGGGTATTTGATACTATTCTGAGTGACTTTAGTCTAAGTGGGAGTTATTGAAAATTATATCCTAAAGCCAATCATCTAGATTGTAGATGGTTGAGCTAAATATAATTATACTTAAATTATTAATAAATAAAATTATTATTTGGCATTTTCATCACTTTATACATCTTTCTGTAATAAACTCTTCTGTGATGAAGTCCTTAGGACCATTTAGACTCAACAAAGGAGGATTTATCGTTTAGTCCTCAAAACGTGTTCGCGATCAAATGATTCATTGTTAGCACGAATGAGAATGTATTGAGTGTAGGTCATTGTGTGCCATAAGTGTTGGTTGTCCTCTTAACTAAGAAGTATGAAGATACTGTTATGGCATATAGGTGAAGTGTGGGGATACATTTCACTAAATGTGATCCAACTGCTCTCTACTGTCAAGAGTTGCTCGCGAAGGATATGGGTATAAGTGTCTCTTAGACCTGAGATCACCATGATGACCTGCAAACAACTCACTGTACTTAGGTATTAGACTACCTAAATTTCTAATTCAATGATGGAAGGCTACTAGGTGCAGTCAAGTCTTGGCTCGTTGGTGTGTGAGTGAAAATGGGATTGACCCCTCCAAGTGTTGGAGCAAGTGCATCACTGTATTTTAATTTAGCAAACCCTCGGTCGGGATAGTCCATATGATAGATGCTGAGTTTTGAAATACACTGTAGATGAATTTTAGGATTGATAGTAAACCCTAGATCTTCCTTTGAGCATCGAGGTCAAGGGGATGAATTATATGATAACTATATGCCATAGGTTCGTCGATGTTGCGTTGCAATTATTCGACCTATTCGAATATCGGATACCATTGCTAGATGGTCACATCGATGACCATCGATTGGTATAGAAA
Source organism: Cocos nucifera (assembly GCA_006176705.1). Taxonomy (NCBI): domain Eukaryota; kingdom Viridiplantae; phylum Streptophyta; class Magnoliopsida; order Arecales; family Arecaceae; genus Cocos; species Cocos nucifera. The sequence goes on along the minus strand of QRFJ01003521.1, from coordinate 79,351 downwards.
ATTAGTTTCTATGCTATCGGCTTAGGATTCGAACCTATGGGGTGACACACAATAGGAGTTTCTACTTGATCTAATGGCTGATATTAAGTCTTGATAATCTAAGACTCTGTGGTTAAGAGTTCTACTGGACTGGAACTCTGTGACCAAGAGTCTCACTGAATTGGGACTTTGAGTCCTTCATGTCCAGGACTCTCTGATTGAGAATCCTGATGATCTGGGACTCTATGGTCAAGAGTCCCACTCGACTGGAACATAATGACCAACAGTCCCAGTGGACTGGGACTCTGAGTCCTACTCATTTAGGACTCTATGATCAAGAGTCCCACTAGTCTAGGACTCTATGATCGTGAGTTCAATTTGTTTGGGACACTGGGTTCAAGAGTCCCATTGGTTTGGGACTCTTCATGAGTTTTATGTTGATGAAACTCCAATGCCCAAACACCCACTCGATTGGGACTCTGAGTCCTACTCATTTGGGACTCTCTGATCAAGAGTCCTACTGGTCTAGGACTCTATGATCGTGATTTTGATTCATTTAGGATACTTGGTTCAAGAGTCCCACTGGTTTGGGACTCTTTAGGAGTTTCATGTTAATGGGACTCTGATGCCCAGACACCCATCTGATTGGGACTATATATTTATTGAAGGATTAATTAGCAATTTGATTGCTAATTAGCTCAATTTGATTGAGCGATGAGGATTTGATTATGTCTGATTGAATTTGATTTGATTGGATTTGATCCGATCTGGTCATGAGATGATCTAATCGCTATGGGAGATTTGACCCTGATTTGATCAGGAACTGGATCTAACTAATTTTTAATTTGATTAAAAATTTATTGATTTTGGTTAAGCCTAATTTGGTCAATTTAACTTAATCTAGTTAGATCCAAATTAATTGGTTTGGTTGAAACCAATTAGGACCAAGTCAAATGAGATTTGAATTTAAATTCTCCCTAGTGCCCACCGTATTTGACTTTTCCACCTTGACCCATGCCCTCCTCTGATTTTTCATGAGATTTCTCTTGTAGAAATGAATGTGCGCCCTTCCTCTCTTCTGCCTTTGATCGGGTCCAAGGGTTGGACCGGTTCAAACTAATTTGAATTTTGAATTTAACTTAGTTTAAAATTTGAAAAACCTAATCTCTTCCTTATCTATTCTCCACGCCTACCTATCTTTTGTTGCACATTTTTTTTGGGCAATTTTAGATTGAGGGTGAGAAGAAGGAGAGTCCTTCTACTTGTCATCCTCTGGGATAGGCATTGCAAAAGGATAAGAAACCATTTGAATGCAAATACTAGACGTTGGTTGAAACTAGTTCAACCAATCTTTAACCTATCCACTCCACACAGAATTTCCACTTATTTTTTCTGTAATTGTTGTGAATATGCGCTCTTCCCACATGGATCGACATGGCCACTGGTGATTAGCCAAGCAATCAAGGAAGTACTTCTTAGAGATCTCTACAGAAGCATGATCAAATAAATCAAGAAATAGAGAAGAAGAGAGGAAGAGCTTTTATTCAGTATATTTCAGCACTCTTCCAACCTTGACATATTTTCAGTATATACACTTTACAAAGGATCAAGTCCAAGATCATAGAAAAACTCTCCAAACACAAACAATCCATGTATACAAAATAATAACCCACAAAAATTGAGCTGGCCCAATTTCAGATGGAGCCGGCTAACCTGCGACTGGGTTGGCTGAGTACCAGACTAAACCGACCCAGTTGTATACCATGCCAATAGTCCAAAAATACTGCTTTCTATTTGAATTTTTCTCTGAGACCTAGTTTACCTAGTCCTGGACTGAGCAGACCCAGTTCCCAACTAAGCTGGCTCAGTCTCAAAGTGAGCTGGCCCAGTTTCTGAACTTTACTATTGAGACTAATTCTACTTTTGGCTCACTCCCATCTTCCTATGACCTATCTTCTCATGTTTTCAAGACTTGGGAGTGCCACTTCAAAGCTCACATTCTCCACCTTGGTGCTTCTAAGTTCTTGTGAACTCATCTCTTCTCAACATACCCATCCATTCCACACATCTCTAAAAGCTATCTCTGGGGAGTACCTTCATGAGTACATCAGACTGATTCTCCTTGGTATGGACCTTTATCAGTTCCGCTTCATCTTTCTCTACCAGCTCTCTAATCCTGTGGTACCTCACTTCTATATGCTTTGTGCACACATGATAGACTAGGTTTTGTGCCAACAACAGAGCACTCTGACTATCACTGAATAGTATAACCTTGCTTTGCTCTAATCCCAACTTATCAATCAGCCTCCTAAGCCGAAGGGCTTCCTTTGCAGCATCCATTATCCTAATGTACTCGGCCTCTGTGGTAGACAAGGCCGTGATTGGCTGAATAATTGATCTCCAAGACACCGGTCCATCATATACATAGAAGAGGTATCCAGTAGTAGACCTCCTTGTATCAAGATCACCAGCATAATTTGCATCAACAAACCCTTCTAGAGGACCCGAACCTTCACACATCTTCATAGATTGTTCTCCAAATTCTCCCAACTACCCATCAAACACCAAACCATAATCCCTTGATCCATGCAGATATCTCAATATCCATTTCAATATTTTCCAGTGTTCCTTTCCAGGGTTAGCCATGTATCTACTAACCGTACTCACAGCATGTGCTATATCTAGTCTACAGCATACCATAGTGTATATCACACTGCCTACAGCATTTGCATAAGAGACTCATTCCATGCACTCTCTCTCCTCTTTTGACTGGGGGCACTGTAACTTGGAGAGAGATATATGACTCGGCAATGGCATCTCTATAGGTTTGGCCTTCTCCATTCCAAACCTCTCTAAAACCTTCTGGACATACTTTCCTTGTGACAAATGGAGCACTCCTTTGTTCCTATCTCTACAAATCTCTATTCCAAGGATTTTCTCAGCTAGACCCAAATCTTTCATCTCAAATTTAGATGATAATATCCTTTTCAATCTTTTCACAACATCCATGTTTCTACTGGCTATGAGCATATCATCTACATACAATAATAGGTACAGGGCATCCTCTTCATCTACATCCTTGATGTAGATACAACAATCATGTTCACATCTGCTAAAATCTAGGCTCAAGACAAAGCTATCAAACCTTCGATATCACTAACGAGGGGATTGTTTCAAGCCATACAAAGATTTTCTGAGTAAACACACCTTTTCTTCCTATCCCATCTCCATGAAACCATCAGGTTGCTTCATATAGATTCTTTCCTCTAAAGTCCCTTGAAGGAAGGCCGTCTTCACGTCCATCTATTCCAATTCCATGTTATGCTATGCCAACAGTGATAGCAAAACTCGAATAGATGTATAATGCACTGCAGGAAAAAAAAATTTTATGTAGTCAATTCCTTTCCTTTCTGAGTATCTCTTTGCTACCAGCCTAGCATTGAATCTGACTCCACCTTGTTTTGAAGGTGCTTCTTTCTTTATGAACATCCACTTTGAGCTAATAGGTTGAGCACCTTTTAGAAGATCCACCAGCTATCATATCTAATTCTTCTTAAGTAATTCCATCTCCTCCATCATGGCCTGCATTCATGAATCATGATCCTCACTCTCCATGGCCTCTGCATAATTCTTTAGATCTCTATTAGCAGTGATAAGTGCATAGGAGATAACCTCATCAATGCCATATCATCGATCTCCTAATAGTACGCGAGGGCTTGTGCAAAGCCACTCCCACTAGCACATCTCTGCCTGATGTTTGTGGTTGCTCCTGCATATCGATCTAAATTGCTGGCCCTCCATGCTAATTTTCAATCTATGATGATACTTTTTTGTCCAGCTCCACCTCAACAAGAATACTCCTATAAGTGGATGTAACCTGCATCCCATCATTATCTGATTGGCCACCGCTGTTCACCTTTGTTTCTTCAGTTCGATCTATCCCAGACCTCCTCAAAATGCTCTTCTCATCAAAGATAATGTTCCTGCTGATCACTAACGTCTATGCCTGAGAGTCCCATAATAGGTACCTCTTGATTTCTTGTGGATACCCTATGAATATCATCTTTTGAGATTTCAAATCCAATTTGCTCCTCTCGGTTGCCTCGACATGTGCATAGGCTATGCAACCGAAGACTTTCAGATGGCTAAGCTTCACCTTCTTCCCATCCAGACCTCTTATGGAATGCCTTCATTCATCTTATAATGAGGGGATCTGTTCACAAGAAAATAAGAAAAAGTTAGAGCATCACTCCAAACAAACTTTGGGAGTGATGTCTGCAGCCTCAATCTCCGTGCCTTCTCGATCAGTGTCTGGTACATCCTCTCTGTGACACCATTCTGTTGAGGAGTCATCCTCATTGGGTAATGATGTTTGATGTCATTTTCCTCACAATACCTTCTGAACTCTAGGCTAGTATACTCCCCTCCATTGTCCAACCTTAGATACTTTATCTGTCTCCCTGACTCCTTCTCTACTTCAGCTCTCCAGGCTCTGAATTAGGCAAACATCTTTGATTTTTTTTTGATTAAATAAATCCACACCTCCCTTTAGAAATCATCAATGAAAGTAACAAAATATTTTGCCCCACCTCTTGTTGATACAGGAGCTGGTCCCCACACACTGAGTGCACTAAATCAAGTACTCTCTCACTGCGCTTGGTACTTCTGGCATACTTTACCCTATATTGTTTGCCAAAGATACATGGCTCATAAAGATCTATGGCCTTCTTCTTCAGGGCTGGGATTATATCTCTTCTACTTAGTTTTGCGAGCCCATGATTACTCATATGATCCATCCGATAGTGCCACAGTCGATATAAAATTTGCTTCTCTTGTGTCACTACTAGCACCTCTATACTATCATTTATCATTGAGTCTTCCATTCTATAAAGATTGTTGCTCAGTCTTCTACCTCTCATCACCACCAAAGCTTTCTTAGAAATTTTCAAACATCCACTCCCAGCTAGGGTACTAAAAGCATAATCCTGCTCCTCCAAGTAGCCCAAAGAAATCAATTCTTTTTCAACTTCAGTACATACCTGATATTTGATAATGTGCGAATGATTCCATTGTACATCCTCATCCTGATAGAGCCAATTTTAGCTACTTTGCATGGGTGATCATCTCTAAGACTGAAACTTTCATCATTGGCCTTCTGGTAGATAGCAAACCACTTCTGATGAGAAGTATAGTGGTGCGAGCATGTTGAATCTAATATTCATATAGTATCGCACTCTATGGATCCATCGGATACAACTAGCAGATCTTCTCCACTGCTCATAGAAGCTGTATCATCTTCCTTGCCGGCCTTCTCTTTTTCTGATCTCAAAAGAGGACAATCTCTCCTCAGGTGTCTAGACTGATGACATTTATAATATTTCAATGTCATCTTTCTCTGATCACGAGACTTTGACCTATGCTTGGATTTTTCTCTTGTCTTCTCTTTTGATTTTTTCTATCTTTCACTTACAGCCAAGATCTCAGACTTAGGATCTTCCTTCCAGATCTTCTCCTTTTGCTCATTTAATCTGAGCACACCAACAACCTTTTTATAGTTTAGGATCTCCTTTCTATAAACTAGAGTTGTTATGAGACCATCATACGTACCTGAGGGAGAACATAATAGCAGCAATGCCCGATCCTCCTCGTCGATCTTCACATCCAAACTCATCACCTCAGAACCCACTTGATTGAACCTTTGGATATGTGCAACAAGATCTCCGCCTTCGGATATCCTCAGACTATACAGATGTTTCTTCAACCACAACTTGTTCGTCATATTCTTCCCCATGTATGTATTCTTCAATCTCTCCTAGAGCCTCTTTGCCATAATTTCTATGCAAACCTCAGGCAAAACTTGATCGATCAAGCACATCCGAATTATGCTAAAAGTAATTTCCTCCAACTCTTCTCAATCCTTAGCACTGATCTTTTTTAGTCTTTCTTTTATCAAGATCTTATAGATCCTCTACAGAACCAACAAGTCCTTTACTCTTTGCTGCCATAGGATAAAGTTTTCCTTACCATTGAACTTCTAAAAATCCACCTTGAATTCACTTGATCCCATGACGTCAAATAAGTCAAGAATAGATCCCTAACACCCTTCATGATCACACACCAATAAAACTATCCTTCATAGAAGATCTAACTAGCCCTAGATCCGCTTTCCAAACTTCTGTATCATCGTTCCTCTGTGTAAACAATATTCACCTTAATATAGAGATAACCCCGAAGCAAACTAGAAGTTTTAGGATAAAAGTTGATGCAACAAATCTTGGATATAGTAAATTCTAGGTGTCTTCCTTCCTTCCTTACAACATCGCTCTAATACCAAATATTAGGAATATGCGCTCTTCCCAAATGGATCGACATGGCCATCGGTGATTAGCCAAACAATCAAGAAAGTACTTCTTAGAGATCTTTATGAAAGTATGATCAAATAAATCAAGAAATAGAGAAGAAGAGAGGAAGAGATTTCTAGAAGAAAAGAGCTTTTATTCAGTATATTTCAGCACTCTTCTAATCTTGACCTATTTTCAGTATATATAATTTACAAAGGATCAAGCCCAAGCTCATAGAAAAACTCTCCAAACCCAAATAACCCATGTACATAAAATAATACCCACGAAAATTGAGCCAACCCAATTTTAGACTGAGCTGGCTAACGTACGACTGGGTCGACTGAGTTTCAGACTGAGCCGACCCAGTTGTGTACCATGCCAATAGCCTGAAAATATTGCTTTCTATCAAATTTTTCTCTGAGACCTAGCCAACCCAATTTTAAACTAAGCTGACTTAGTCTCAGAGTGAGCCAGCCTAGTTTTTGAACTTTACTATTGAGATTGATTCTTCTTCTGGCTCGCTCCCATCTTTTCATGACCTATCTTCTCATGTATTCAAGACTTGGAAGTGACACTTCTGAGCTCATAGTAATAAATTATGATAATTTTTGTGCATGAAGTATGTGGGGTATTTTTTTTGTGGTAAAAATTTGAAAGTGATTGGATAGTGGTTTTGGACGAAAAAAATCCTAGAGTGAAGGTGAGCAGAATCCTACAGCACTTTATTTTTCCTTCATGTCTCTATTCTTTTCTAATTTTTGTATCTAAAGATACTTAATTTTTTGATATGATCTAAATAGAGTTTATAGATTTGGAAGTCATCTTTCTATGAAAACTTATTCCATGAAAAAACTCCACACAGAGAGGGCATGAGAGGGTTTTTAGTGCATCAAGGTTTTTGGGCCGAGTGAAACCCTAGGGTTGGGACCCTAGGTTCGGGTGGAGAGATCAAGTGCTATGAGCATTGGATCGCCACCAAATTTGAAACACCACTTCATCATCCTTCGAAGCACATGTTTTTATTTTTTAGAGTATCTAGAAGATCAGAAAGAAGGTGATCAACTAAATCGATCACGATCAGCCATTGAAGGCCCCGATGAGGAGCTAGCACTCTAGTAGGGCTATCGGTACTAGGGGCTCTGTGTAGACCAACCATAGAGGTTGGACATGTGTACAGCTATGGTGCAACACTAGAAAATTATTAGATAGATTCAGATTATAGTGATCAACTACCCACAAAATGGTATCGAGTTCTGAACTCGTATCGATCAATAGATTTGATTTGCTGATCAATACAATTAGCATGTCTAGATCCTGAGTAAGGTTTAAATTAATTAGATCAGTGCATGTAGTAGATTAATATTTGATTATATTTACTTTTGCCACTATTTTATTTGAAAAGTTTTGAAAATGCATGCTTAAATCCTATGCAATTTTCTTCAGTTAGGATGTGGTACTCTTCCTATTTTTAGCAACTGGCATTTCTAAACCAGTAGTCTTTAATTGGCAGCCTGCTTAGATGATAATTTCTGATGGTGTTTAAGGTACATTTTGGTAGATCCTCCCATCAATCTCACTTATCTGGCTAATATGGTTAATTAACCTTTGATTAGATTGCTCATTGATTCATGCTAACCCATGTCACATAGAAAATCAGTGAGATTGACCTAGGTGCCCATGGATCAAAATTGATCCTAGTCCTCATCAATGACTTGAGAAGTCAGTGGGAGGATTTAACTTAGTGAAGTCAGTGGGAGCAATTTGGTCCATGTCTTCTTTATCCTTAAATCAAAAGTAAATTTAAATCCTCTAAATTATTAGATTCTTAAAATGGTAAAGTTATAGAGATAACTGAGTCATAACCTTCCATTAAGGTGTTTGATAATGGATCCAAGAGTGTAGGTGGACATTAGAGGCATCTTATGCATAGTGTTCATCAAGATATTAGAATTATCATTTATCATAAGATGATTAGGTCACACTCTCTAAATGGCGATCTGGTTAGCCAAAGCTTTCCTCAAGCCTGGTCATCATTCGTTCGATGCACCAAACTCTATCATGTTAATGGTTGGATCTAATCGAAACTTTTAATGGAGGCACCTTATGCCGCTGATGAGGAGCCTGGGGCAAAACTAAATTGCTAGAAATTATTTGAAGAAATAATTGATTGAGAACCTACCCATAGGTGCACACTGGTTAGCTAGAGCTTTTCTTGAGCCCATATGCAGTCTATGTAGATTCTAGTACCTACTAGAAAATTAAAGTAATTTCTTGAAATGAAGATAGAGTCTACCAGTTCATACAAAATAGTGGAAGAACCTTTAGACTAAAGTCCAAGTCTTTAGGCTTAAAATAATTCATATATGTTAGATCATTGTTCTTTTTTCTTCAGATTAAGGCTAAACCCTAATTGCTCTGTTCACTATCAGATAGTGATGTACTTATAGGACCCAACTTCAATAATCAATATTGAAAGTTGAATTTGGTTTAGCGATACAAAAAAGATTTATGCTGGGGCTTATAAGTCTAGTCAAAACAAAATGTCTAAGACTAGCTAGAATCAGGCAGAGTGGTTCTACTATAAGAAGTAGTATCATAGAGAAGAATTGTCTTGCTTTCCTTGACCTCAGCAGGCTGAATAAGAAAAAAAAGCAAGAAATTGCTCATCAAGGATGTTATATGTTAACACCATGTTATTTCTCTATTTATGATTCTACTACCTAGGTATTAGATACTGGTAGTCTTATGCAATTTGTTGCAAGGACTATAAGTAAGTAAAAAATTTTAAAAATGGTGAGAAATTTTTGAAAGTTGGGGTTGGAAATCCTGTTCCAGCCTTAGCTTTAGGAATTATCAAGCTTGTTTTCAAAAGTTATCATTTTCAGTGATTGTCACTGTTATCTATAGTTTATGATGAATATGATCTTTATTGGCCTTTTGACCAAAGATGGTCATCATTTATCAATAAAGGATGATTGTTATGATATCATTTTGAATGATGTTACAATAATGCATGGATAACAAAATTGACATATACATTTTATCATAGCCTGTTAAGTGAAATGTATACATTTAATAAACACCCAAGTTAGATAACGTCACGGATACTTGCTTTTTGCATTATATGCTTAGTTATGTTAACAAGAATAAGATAAATAGGTTAACCTTATAGGAAAATCTCGACATCAATGATTGTAAATCACTGTAGACCTATGAGTCTTATCCTCTTGGATAGATGACAAAGTCACCTTTTACTAGAAAAGATGAAGGACCCGGTAAAGTTTCAAGTCTCATACATAGTGATGTATGTGGACCTATGAACTTAATGCTAAAGAAGGATATCAATACTTCATTATGATTGCAAATGACCTATTTAGGTATGGATATGTCTAGCCTGAATCATTTGAAATATTCAAATAATTCCATAATGAAGTAGAAAAATAAATTAAAAAGGTATTATAACTTTTCAATTAGATCAAGAAGGCGAATATTTATCCATTGAGTTTTTGACATATCTAGGAGAAAATGGGATTCTCTCGTAGTGGATTTCTCCTAGAATACCACAGGATAATTGTATATCAAAAAAGAGAAATTAAACTTTGTTAGACATGGTTCGATCCACGATGGGGTTTACTAGTCTACCTATTTCAAGGTTATGCTATTGTGACTACTCATTTTATTTTGAAAATTATTCTAAGTAAATTTGTCATGAAGACTCCATATGAGATATGGATCGAACATAGGCCTAGACTATCTCACCTTTGGGTTTGAGGTTATTAGCCCTATGTCAAATATTTGCACATAGACAAACTTGGATCTTGGTCCCATAGATGGAATGTTTATAGGATACCCTAAGAAAACTAGGGTTTATTACTTTTACCATGCTGAAAAATAAATGTTGTTCATCAGCAATAGGGCATTCCTTTTGAAAAAGGAGTTTCTTAGGAAAGAAATCGATGCTCATAAATTTGAACTTGAGGAAGTTCAACTGGTAGAAAAAACCAATGCAATCTAGAAGGAGCCCACTAATTTGGCACCATTAAGGAGATTTGATAGAGTACCATATTAGTCGGTGAGATACTTCGGTATCTAGGTCTGAGACAGTGATCTTGTTGAGCTCGATGAGAACAACAAGAATCCCATCATCTATATGGATGCTATATAGAGGTCTGACTTTGAGAAGTGGCTTGGATTCATGAAATCTAAATTAAAGTCCATGTAGATCAATAGTGTATGGACACTAATTGATCCACCTAAAGGGATAAAATCCATTGGGTACAAATAAACTTTCAAAATGTTTAGAGTGGTGCAGATGGTGTAACATCTTGAACTAATAGAATAATAAATTAAAAGAGTTATGTTCAAGTATGTATGGCATAGTAAGTTATTTATAGTATATTTAAGCCATTTGATAATAAATTATGACTATCTGCCATTGCGAGTCCTAAAAATTTTCTACGTTTAGAAACTAGCACCTATCTAAAAAGCTATATAAAATTTGAATTTTCTTAGAAACAAAATTGACTGTAATTGATCCTTGAGTATTGGTGAGTTGCAAAATAATTTTTATTGAATTGTGAGGAAACAAAATTTTAAAAGTTTCAAATTTCAAAAAAATTGAACTAGAATCCAAGTTTTGATATCTTATTCTTAAAGATTTTGAATTTTTTGATATTTTTATTGATTCCAAACAGGGCGCATTTTCTTATTTATATTTATATTTTAAAGTTAATACATTAACTTAAAATAAAGAAATATAAATAATAAGAGTATTAGAGCATTATGGTTAGAGGTAAAATTTAGAAGAATCGGAGTATCTGAGTGGACCCAAATTGAAATCAAGCTGATCTGAGTCTTAGGCAAATTAAAGAAATGAGAATTCTATCTTCTTGAGAGAGCTAGCCCGATTTGGAATTGAGCTGACCTAGTTGATAATCGAGCTGGCCCGATTTGGGGTCGAGCCAGCTCAGTTAGCGGGAATAGAAGTGTGATGCTAGCCATATGGTTTTAAAAATCAGTTTTTAAATATATTCTTTTAGAAATAACATAATAGCTAGCTTCCTTAGAGTGTGCCACTTGGCTAGAAGAGAGAGAGAGAAGTGTGTTGGCTTTCTAGAGGGATGACACCTAGCAGGGAGCTTTCTTAAACTTATTGTATTTCAGGTTTTTAGTCCTTGGTGTTCTCTTGAGTTGTTCTGAGTTCTCTAGCAAAGCAGAAGGGTTAGAGGATAGAAGAGAGCTGGGAGAGGTAGCTTCTTAGATGAAAATCAAAGAGAAATCAGTTGGTAAAAGAGAATTAAGTGATAAAGTAGATTAAGGAGGAGGAAGTTGCTGAAATTAGGAAAAGAAGAACTTGTTTTGGCTAGCAGCAGTATTTCAATTTCTTGAGGTAAGATTCCTAAGCTCTAATTTAGATTTAAGTTAATCTTCCGAGTATTGATGTTAAGTGGGATGATTGTAGTAATGCAAGTTATGCAATTTAAACCAAATTAGAAGATAAGTATGCTATTATTTTTGCTGAAACTATTTGAATAAGTTTAGTTTTGAGTTGAAATAGTGTTAGCTAAATTTGAAACCATGTGTGAAAAACAAAAATTTAGTAGAATGGTTGGGACTATTGGATGTATGTTAAACTTTAACAAAACCTAAGTTGTGGTATATTGAGGATGTGTTAAGATTATTCTTTTATGAAAGTTATGAGTTATAACAGCAAGGTGGAATAAGGATAAGAGTTGGAAGAACTTAATAATCAGCCTATAAGCAAAGTATGTAACTATGTATAGATATGGATGTAGATTATATGGAATTATATTAATTAGTGTCTCCTAACATTATAGAGAAGGATGAAAGTTCAAGAGGATGTTTTGGATACCAAGATAAGAAAGATAGCATGGTGTTGGGAAACATGTTTCAAAGTCAATCATCAGCCTATTGATGGTTGTGCTATCTTATAATTGTAATTGATTCATTATTAAATAAAATATATTTTTGACATTTTTAACATAAAGTCTACATCTTCTAATGAACTTCATTATTGTGATGAAGTCCTTAGGACTATTTAGCTTCGATAAAGAGAGAATTTATCGATTAGTCCTTAAACTGTTCACGATCAATTGAAATGCTGTTAATAAGGATGATAACATTTATCGAGCATAGATTATTGTGTGCCATATGGGTTGGTTGTCCTCTTAACCAAGGAGTATGGAGATACTGGTATAGCATATAAGTAAGATGTATGGACACATCGTCATTGAACATGACTAACTTCGAAGTGTTCTGCTGTCGAGAATTGCTCTGATGGGATATTGATATAAGTATCCCTTAGACCTGAGATCACCACTATGGCTTGCAAGCAACTAACTATGCTTTGGTACCTGACTAACTAAATTTCTAATTTAGTGAGAAAATGTTTCTGGGCATAGTCAAGTACTTGCAAAGTCGGTGAATGATCAAGATGGGATCAACCACTCCAAGAGTTGGAGAAGAATGCATTATTATATTTCAATATAGCAAAAATCTTAGCCAAGATAATCCATTAGATGGATTTGATATTGTAAAATATAATATGGATGACTTAATCAGGATTGATAGTTAAACTCTAAAGTGTCCTATGAGCATTTTGGTCAAGGGGATGAATTATATATAAAAAACTATATCCACATGGGTTCTAAGGATGTTGTTCTACACATTCGACCTATCCAGCCATCGGATACCATTACTAGATGGGCACTTCGATTGGTACAAAAATTTATTTCTATACTATCGATTTAGGTTTGGACCTATGGGGTCACACACATAAGAGTTCTCAATCTGATTGGATGGTTGATCGATGATTAAGAATCTTCCAGGATTAAACATTCAGTACAATTAATGTTTGACCTAGTACAAGTATTGCAAGAGGATCAATTGGCATTTCGATTGCTAATTAGCTTAATTTAATTAAGTTAAAGAACTAAGATTAAGTATAATTAAATATAATTCAATTAGATTTGGTTTGGGCTTGATTGGATCAAGTTCAATTGATTTATTGTTTGAGCAAATTATAAGGAAGAACTAGTCCTAGTTCAATTAGGACTTGTATCAATCTAATTTTTAATTTAATTAAAAAATTAAATTAAAATTAAATTTGATTTAATTAGGTTATTAGTTGGACTAGGACTTAATCTAATTGGGTTAATTAAATTCTAATTTAATTTATTCAAAGGATCAAGTTGGACCAAGTCAAACTAGGAGTCCTAGTGAGACTAGGACTCCTATCTCCATGCACCATCTTAGCCCTAGTGCCTCCCATGCCATTATTGTTGGATTCTTTCATGAAAATATTTTGCTCTAGATGTTCACACATGCCCCCTTCCTCCCTTTATCTCAAATATGATATTTAGATATTGTGATCAAGTCAAAAGAGGAGTTTGAGTTGATTTAAACTCTATGAGATAGAGTTTTGAGAAACCAAAACTCCTTCCTATTTTGTGTCACCCAAATCCCTATTTTTCCTCTAAAATTTTCAAGGCTTTTAGAGTACTTTTTATATGACATTCCCTGGTTGTCCACACAAAAAATAAAGAAGATGCGCCCAAGAGTTGGGCGCCCCAAGTCTAGCCCTATTTGGATAACCCTTGACTAGGTATTTGACCTAGTCAAGGATTCCTCTATATCTCCTTATATAAAATGAAGTTTGACCTAATTATTTTGTGGATTACAAATCTGAGAGAGATCATTTAGGGCATGAAAAATCTGAGAGAGAATCCTAGGATATGGGATTTTGTAAAGGCACCAATCAAGATGCTTTGGTGAGAGAAGAAAGAAGAAGAAGAGGGTCTTCTTCTATTTTTTTTTCTTCCACTCCTATTCCTCCATCTTTGTGAGTGTTTGAGAGGTGTCTCAGCATCATGGATAATCTTCCTTGACTTTAAAAGATTGGAGAGACTAAGCTTGAATGAAAGAAGATTTAGATCGATCATTGGAGAAGAATCAGCACAGTACTAACATACTATGCTGATTTTCGGGCACCGAACTTCAGATCTGCAATCGTGGGCTCGTGTGGATAATTTGAAGAGGCTAGACATATGTGCGGCTTGGAGCAACCATCTTAAGCCCAGATCAGTAAGTTAAGAAACTCAAGATTCAAAGATAAGGATGATTTGATCTTCCTATTGTTAGATGTGTGTCCTAGAAGCCAGATTGGCTGACACTTGTAGTACACTTCTAAGAGCAATTTTATAATTTTGAGTATAAATTAATGAAAGGATTATTTTCTATCATATGATGTATTTAAAGTATCTATAATACATCCTTTGAGTTAATGGTAATGATAATTCATATTTTCAAAAGTTAAAAATTTGAGACATGAATTTTCATAATTAACTCATAAACAGCTCCCAACCATAGGATCATCATGAGAATGGTGATCGATCAGAAAGGTTGGTGTATGATTGCTTTCTTATGATAGATGTGTCTTGAGTCTATGATGTGAAGATACTAGAGTGAGAGTACAGATACTTGTTAGAGAATGAGGGCACTGAGCGTGACCACCTCGAGCAATCATAAAAAAGTCTACCTTCTCATCGATGACTGACTCGATGCTGCAGTGGTGTGTCTGATTCTTTAACCTGAGGTGCATTGACAGTTTACCTTGAGGGTTTTATAGTTGAAGGAAAATCCTAATTTCTCGGATCAGGTTCGTTCAGATCTGATCGGATCAAGAGATATATTTCAAAAAATTTTCTCTTTGATCCAGATTAGATCTGGGATGTTTCAGATCTGATTCTTATTATTCTAATAATAAAAATAAAATCTAGATAAATTAAATTTAATTTAATTTACCTTGATGTAGGATAATCCTATTATCCATTTGATGATCCTATAAGCAGCGGAAGATTCTAGATCTAGCCATGCAAGTGCCTGGCCTTTATCGGTATCCATTCAGGCTAGATCTGAAGATCCTCTTCTTCTCTATTATGTCTCCAAAAATCAGATCTAAATCTAATTTGGAGGATCTTCAAAATAACTTTCGAAGATCAGTAGTTGTCCTTTGCAGCAGCGCAACCTTCTAGCTTTCTGTCATCTTTCTCTCGCCTAGATCGCACCAACTAGATCCCAAACTAGTTTGGACGTGGAGACGAGATGGGGATGATGGATGTGGCATGGAGGAGGAAGAGAGAGGCAGCCTTGGGGCATGGAAATTATTGTCACTTTTGGGTTGGGCGTAGGATCTTATTTATAGACCATGCATGATCCAACTCCACTTCATCCCAACCAATCACAACCCTTTGTGAAATCAGATCTAAATCTGATTGATGGAAATAGAGTCCCTTGGATTCATCCTTAGATGGTGCCTAAGACCAGTCAAAGTTGGTTCTTAGGAGGAGTCTAATCAGAATCCAAAAAGAAGATGGAGTCCCTATCCAACAATGACTCCTGGGCACCACCCTCCTCCTTGCCAGCTTCTAGCAGGAGGACAATCCTCCACTAGCTCTCCAATAGGTGCGTGACATATGGATAGAAGCCAAAGTGTCAATGGTCAACATTTGACCAGTCAAAGGTCAACTTTTGACCAAAGTCAGAGGATGAGAAATGGCAGGTGACCAAAAATGGTAGGTATTATCTTACAAAATAAGACAATCTTTTTTCTGACCTAGACAGGCTTTAGTCAGATCAAGTGAAGGCCTCTGATCGAGCACAAATTCCTTTGGCTCAGTCAGGACCACTTTTTATGATAGTAAAAGAAGAACATTAGGTTCAATCGAGTGCTAGCACGATTTCCTTGAACCTAATTAAATCTCATTTAGATCAATTGAACTGGATCAGTTTAATTGATGATCACCAGATTCAAACCCTCATTTGTGTGACCCGATTAGGTTCAGTTCTATATGGTAATAGGATATGTCATGATTTCTATCATCGACATCATCGAAACTCCTTTCGATGGATCAAAACTCTTCTGATTTGAACAGCTAGAATGATCGATCATCTATAATCATTCTAATTGCTCCCAAAATCCACCAATGAAACCTAGTAGTATATGGTGGCAATCCATCAAAGCTGAATGGGAACCTCTTGGTGCAGCTACTTGTGTGATTAAGTTCTTCTATCTTGAGCTCTGATCAGATTAGGGTTTAGGTGAACTCGTCAAACCCTAGTTTCTGTCATATGATGTAATCATTCGATTCGAGTCCGATGTGAAAATCTAAATAGAAACTCTTTCTATTATATCACTCTACCATGGCCATGGGCTTGTGGACTTGATTCTCATGATTATCATAGGTCTGCTCCTCTACCACTGAGGTAGATAGGTTCCATCTTGATGCAATCCAGTTTCTACAATGAAGATGGTATAACCAACATACACCTCAGGGTACCGAATGACTAGGAGACCGAGTTATGATGTAGTCAAACTATAACACCCTCAAGGTGAACTGTCAATGCACCTCAGGTCAAAGAACTAGACACACCACTGTAGCATCGAGTCAGTTATTGATGAGAAGGTAGACATCCTAATGACTACTTGAGGTGGTCATGCTCAGTGCCCTCATTCTCTAACGAGTATCTATACTCTCGCTCCGATGTCTCCACACCATAGACTCGGACTCATCTACTAAAGAGAAGAGATTGTACACCAACCTTCCAGATTAATCACCATCCTTATGATGATCCTATGGTCGGGAGCATTTTATGAGTTAATAATGATTATTCATGTCTTAAATTTTCAACTCTTGAAAATATGAATTATCATTACCAATAACTCAAAGGATGTATGTCCGACACTAAATACACATATATGATAGAAAATAATCCATTTTACTGATTATAGTAAAAATTATAATTTTGGCCCTAGAAGTGTATTACAAGTGTCAGCCAATTCTGGCTTCTAGGGCACATATATTTAACAATAGTTTGACTACTCCATAACTCTATCTCGTAACCATTCAGAACTCGGAGGTGTACGTTGGCTATAGCATATTCATTATAGGAATTGGATTGCACTAATAGGGGATCTATCTACCTCATTGGATGAGGAGTAGTCTATGATAATTATGAGATCGAGCTCTTAAGTTCATGGCCATGGTGGAGTAAAGATGATAGAAAGAGTTTTTATTAGGGCTTCACATTGGACTCAAATCGAATGATTAATTCATATGATGGATGTTGGGTTTGATGAGTTCACCTTAACCCTAATCCTATCGGAGCTCGAGATAGAAGAATCCAATCACATAGGTAACTATACCAAAAGATTCATTTTTAGTTATGATGAATTGCCACCATATACTGCTAGATGTCACTGGTAGATTTTGGGAGCAATTAGAATGATTTTGATGATCAATTATTCTAATTGTATGAATCAGAAAAGTTCTAGTCCATCGAAAGATGTTTCGATGATGTCGATGATGGAGATGACGACATGTCTCATTACCATATACAATTGAACCTAACTGGATCACACAAATAAGGGTTTAGGTCTGAATGTCATCAATTGAGCTAATCCAATTTGATTGATTTGGATTAAATCCAATCAATTTCTAGGTAATCATCCTAGCACACGATTGAGCTTGACTTTCTTCTTCTGTAATCTTTTTGATTTATCGCAATTGAGTCAAATTTGATTTGACTCATTCTTGTATTTTGAATGGATTTATTTTTATCTGACTAGAATAAGTTCAGATCAGATTAGTTGTAGAAATTAAATCCATTCATAGTCAAATTCGACTAGGGTCAAAAGTTGACCTAATTAAGAGAGTTGAGGATTACCTGATCAGAGGCTTCTAAAAAATTCTTTGAAAATTGGTTTGCTCTAATTTTTGGATATGTGGTAGGGCTCATGACATGCTATGAATGTGCCAAATTTCATGATTTATGATGAATTTTTGAATGAGTTATGATAGAGTTTGATTTGGATTAAACTCTTGAAGGGAGGAGTCCGATGTGCCATGGACTCCTCCTCATCCTTTCTTCACGCCACTTTGGGAAGTGTTTTGGGCAACCAAACTTGTTGAAGACAAGGTTTGGGATGTGTGCTATCAGGTAGGAGTTGATCACTTAGGACTCTTAGATGGTGCATAGCATAAAAACCCTTCTCATGCAATATTGATAAAACGTAAGAAATATTTTCCCATGCCTAAAAGGCTGTCGCCCCTTCCATCTTCCACACCCTCTCTGATCTTCTCTCTCCCCTTCTTCTAAGAGCCAAAGGTTGGAAATAAATCTTAGAAAAAGATCTAATTAATATTGAGAAGATTTCATCATCTACTCGATAGTGTTCATGAGATGGACAGACTGCCTTCAGAAGCTATTTTGAAGGTTCTTTAGATTAGATCGGTATTAATGAGATGGACTTTAAAAGATATTTTAAAGGTTCCTTAGATTAGATCTAGATTTGACCTTTGGAGAAAAGATTTATGAGGAGAAGACATCCAGATCCTGCTCGAATGGATATCGATAGAGGCCAGGCATATCCGTGGCTCCTTCTAGAACCTCACGACTGATCTAGATCATCGTAGGATAATTTGATTATCCAAAACTAGTTATGAAATTAAATTAGAATTAATTTTATTTTAATCCTAACATTAGATCTTAATGGATCAGATCCAAGATGTCTTAGATCTGATTATGATCTTAGAATTTTTTTTAAAAAAATATTCCTTCAGATCTAATCAGATCTAAATGATCCTGCTCTAGAAAATAGGGTTTCTCCTTCAACTGGTATCAGAGCCAGATTGGCTATTCAATAGATCTATTTTAGATATGAATTAATTCTTATTTATGATCTGATATAAAAAAAATTTAGATGTCGCATTAGATATGATTAGATCTAAAATTAAAAAATTAAAAATTTTATGATTTAGATCTATAATGTATGAGATGCATGACTAGACTAGAAATAAAATAGTTTTATGTGTAGTCTAGTATAATCATTGACTGCTGTCGTAGGTGGTCAAAAATAAAATCTAACTCACTACCATATAGATAGGATGAGTCAAAATTGTATCCATAGAGATCATGTTAATTATATTTAAATAATAAATTTAACTTGAGAGCAAGATTTAAGAATTAATTAAAAGGCTATTTAATTAATTAAAAAAATAAATAAATAAGTAAATTAATTTAAAAGGAAGGTTGTAAGTATAGAGATGGATTCTCAGAATTTTAATTATTTACTTATTTGATAGCTAGTACTCTTTTTAATATATTGTAATTAATATCTAATCAATAAAGATATAACCTATCTTAGAGAATATGGTCTATACCCTTAGATCACAGCCCGTCTCTTAAAGTTATAGACTAGTCTAAATTGATTTTGATATAATATGAAGAATTAATCCAAATATAATCTATCGCAAGAGCACGAACCATACCCATAGATCATGACTCATCTCAAGAATAATAAACTATTCCATATTAATTACAAGAAATAAAGACACAAAGATATTATAACTAAAAATAGTCTTTATAGCAAATTAAAAAGAAATACAAAATATAGAAATAGAAAACACCATCAAAATAAGATCACAATGATCTTCTGAGAACTAGGTGATCAATCGACATCGAAAAGTTTCTCACTGATATCTTCATCCTTGAACCCTACTGAAGATCCTAGGTAGTAGTTAGTTGCAGGAATCTGGAGTAGTAGAGGAGCTTTGGTGGTGGTTTGTTGGAGAAACAAAGAGAAAAGGTTGAAGAAAGAAGGATTTGAGGGAGAGAATTAGGAAGAGAAATAGCTTGCTAGAGGTTTTTGGAGAGGAGAGAGAGGTTTTTAAGGCCTTAAACAAGCTGTGGAGAGGTTTAGAGGGCTTACAGAGATTGATGCTCGTTACTTTAGCTTAGGAATTCTTTTATAGAGGGGAAATAAGAAGAAATTAGATCAAAATTGAAGAAAAACCAATGAAATTGAGTCTGGATTGGATTTTGCTTCTTGGAATAATTTTTTGCCATCAGATCGAATCTCAATGGTCCAGATTTGATCAAAATTGGCCTTTTACAGCTTAAATAGGGTCCCAATTAAATTTTAGCCATTTGATTAGTCAATTAGATGAATTTGGACCATTGGATGGTGCTGGATCTTCCTTAATCAAGTCTGAGGTGAATTCTAGCCATTAGATCTTGATCAACTCGCTTCCTAATCATTGGATCATGCAAATTAGCTGGGTACTGTTCGAATCAAAGCTGTAATCGACATGGACTATCGGATCTCCGTTGGATCAAACACAGACCATCCGATCTTGCCTGGCACAATAGCTGTGGACTGCACAAATCGGGTACGCTGAATGCCTCCATCAATCATCATGCACTATTCCTAAGAAAATTACCGTTCTACCCTTATGAGCCTCGATGGATTTTTGATGAACCCTTTAAGGGTCTACATCTGCCATGCGGCACTCCCTAATTCACCGCGCTCGCTAAGCTGGCCGATCTGTGCAGGATCTATGGACCGACTGGCCAGTCTACCATGCACCAGACTATTTTTTTTCTTTTTCTTTTATTTAAAACTTTTGGACTTCATAACTTTTTTCATTTTAGCTTCGATTTGGGTGAAATTTGTTCCACTGCGATCCATAAATCAAGCTCTTTTCATCCATAGTCTTCTTTCCTATAAAAGATAAAATAAAAATATTAATTCTTAAAAAATAAAGATAAATTAAAAAATAAATTAATACTTTTATAAATATATTTTATGTATTTATCACACCTTCCAACTTGAATTTTGCTCATCCTCGAGTAAAGCAGATAAATTAGCAGTATATACCGACTTAGCTTTGAAGTAAAAGTTAGGTTTAGACACACTTAAAGGTAGTTGATACCCGGTCAGACCATTAAAGAGGTACATCATTGGATTATCAATTTGACCCAATTAATGGTTGAGTCTTAGCCATCGAAATTTTTAGAGCTCTTCTTTTACCAACTTTCCATTTTAATCTCTAAATCCTCTAACTTGATGTGAGCTGGATTTATTGTCTTTCTTGCAATTTAGTACCCTTATTATGCATTTTTTTTTCTTTTTCTTTTTTTATAAATTCTTGCATCCTCATCTTTTGACGTGAACCATAGTGCATACTTAGGCGAAGAGGCCCAGTTACTCAGTGAGATATGCTAGATTTTCTTTTTATTCATATTGTCCATCTTTTTTATGTGAACCACAACACTTACTTAGGCGAAGAGGCCCGGTTACTCAATGAAAAATTAGTATTTATTTTTTTTTAATAAATAGATTCTAAGGGTACTTTGGCATAGTTTGATCTTTCCACCCAACTCTCATGAAGTAGATTATTTTTTAGATCAATAAGAAGAAGGTTCTAGAATCATCCTTAAAATTTGGTCTGATCTAAATCCTTTCATTTATTAGATTTTTTTAATAATTTACTCCTCAGTATCTCTAAATTATCTAGACTATTAATCACTCATTGATTAGGGTGCCTAATTAACTTTTAATCAAAATAATATTTGGATATATAAAGCTAATTATTTTAAATCATACTTGAGGATTCACAAGTTTAAAGTTAATTATCCTCCCCCCCAACTTAATTTTCATTATCCTCAATAGAAGAAGAGAAAAATCCAAAATATTTATCAAGGAGGGGTAGATTTGTTGTTTGCAGTTCTTTTATACTCTATCAGGTTCATACAGGATGTTTGATATGCTCCTCCTAGCTTAAGTTGATCGTTTTTATTGGTTTTCTATAAAAACAAGAACAAAGAGAAAAACAAGAAAGCTGGAAAATAAGATGATGGGTTACCTCCCAACAAGTGCTATGTTTAATGTCTTTAGCCAAACTAAACCAAAAATTTATGATGGTTTATAAATCGGTTGAACTAGATCCACAGACTCGATTTGCTCTGCATCCATTATACCATCCATATAAGGTTTGATCTATTGGCTATTAACCTTAAATGTATTTTCCTATTTTGGATCTCTAAGTTCTATAGCTTCATGGGAAAAAACTTGGGTCACAATGAATGGTCCGTCCGAATGTGAGCGAAGTTTTCAGGGAATAGTCTTAACCTAGAATTAAAGAGTCATACTTTTTGGTTAGGTTTGAATATTTTTCTTGAGATGATTTTATCATGGTATGCTTTGGTTCGAGCCTTATAGATTTTAGTACTCTCATATGCCTCATTACGTAACTCCTCTAATTCATTTAATTGCAATCTCCTTTTTGACCCATGCATTTCATATCAAAATTAAATTTTCTTATTGCCCAATATGCACAGTACTCTAATTCTACCGATAAATGATAATATTTTATAAAAACAAGCTGGTAAGGAGACATTCCTATAGGTGTTTTGTAAGCAATACGGTCGGCCCATAGTGTATCTTCTAATCTCTCAGATCAATCTTTATGATCGGGCCTAACTATTTTCTTTAAGATCTTTTTTATTTCTCTATTTAAGACTTCAACTTGTCCACTAGTCTAGGGGTGATTTGGGGTGGCTATTCTATGTGTGATCCCATATTTCTTCATTAAAGCTTTAAAGTGCCTATTTATGAAATGCGTACCTCCGTCGCTAATTATAGCCCTAGGACAACCGAACTAACTTATGATATTTTTATGGATAAACTTGATTACCACCTCATGATCATTGGTTCATGTTGCTATGGCTTCTATCCACTTTGAAACATAATCTACTGCCACAAGAATGTACTCATATACATATGAGGAAGGAAAGGGACCCATAAAGTCAATTCCCCAAACATCAAAAATTTCAACCACTAAAATTGGAGATAGGGGCATCATATCATTCCTAAAAATATTTTCCATTTGTTGACATCTTAAACAATTATGGTAGAAATCATGAGCATCTTTAAATAATGTTGGCTAGTAAAATTTACTTTGAAGTACTTTTGCTGCCATTTTCTTTCTACTAAAATGTCCCCCACAAGCTAATGAATGGTAAAATGTTAGGATACTTTGAAATTCACTCTCGGGGACACATCGTCAGATGATTTGGTCTGGGCAAATTTTGAACAACTCAGGTTCTTCCCAAAAATAGTATTTTACTTGGGAACAAAATTTATTTTTCTCTTGTTGGGTCCAATGGGATGGGACTTGTCCTATTGCCAAGTAATTAACCATATGTGCAAACCAGCAAAGTTTATTAGAAGATGTTGAGAAGAGTTGCTCATCCGAGAACCTATCTCCAATTCTTTCACTATTGTGTTCGACCAAGATCCTCGAGATATGATCTGCTACTATATTTTGGGAACCTTTTTTATCTAAGATTTTGAGATCAAATTCTTACAACAAAAGGACCCATCTAATCAGCCTAGGCTTTGTATCTTTTTTTGATAGCAGATATTTCAATGCAGCATGGTTAGAGTAGACTAAGACCATGGAGCCTAGAAGGTATGACCTAAATTTCTCTAGGGCAAACACAACTGCTAGCAATTCTTTCTTGATGGTGGTGTAGTTCAATTGAGCATCCGAGAGAGTTTTGCTAGCATAGTAAATTACATGAGGTTCCTTATTGAATTTTTGCCCTAATACTGCCCCGACCGCATAATCAGAAGCATCACACATAATTTCAAATGGTATGGTCCAATCTGGTGGTTTGATAATTGGTGCAGTAGTCAATGCTATTTTAAGTTTATTATAGGTAGCTAAACAGTCTTCATTAAAATCAAAGGAATTATCTTTAGCCAAAAGATTGCATAAGGGTCGAGAAATTTTGCTAAAGTCCTTAATAAAGCGCCTATAAAATCCTGCACGTCCTAAGAAAGATCACACTTGTTTAATCGATATTGGGGGTGGTAGTTTTAATATTATCTCAACTTTAGCTTTGTCCACTTCGATCCCCCACTTAGATATAATATGATTGAGTATGATTCTCTCATGAACTATAAAATGGCTCTTTTTCCAACTTAATATTAGATTCCTCTCCACACACCTTTTAAGTACTTTAGTTAAATTTTGGAAATGAACATCAAATGTAGAGCCAAAAATAGAGAAGTCATCCATAAAAATCTTTAAACATTTACTGACCATGTCAGAAAAAATTGCCATAATGCACCGCTAAAAAGTGGCTGGTGCATTGCATAGTCCAAAAGGCATTCTACGGAAGGCAAAAGTACCAAAAGGATAGGTAAAGATGGTTTTCTCTTTGTCCTCTAGAAATACAGGCACTTGATTTTATCCTAAATATCCATCCAGGAAGCAGAAGTAACTCTGACCCGCTAACCGTTCTAGAATTTGATCAATGAAAAGTAATAGAAAGTGATCTTTCCTAGTAATGACATTGAGTTGCCTATAATCCACACATACTCACCAGCTAGTTGCTATACGAGTGGGTAATAACTCACCTTTATCATTTTCTACCATAGTGATACCTGATTTCTTAGGCACCACCTAAGTCGGGCTGACCCACTTACTATCAGAAATTAGGTAGATAATGCCTGCATCTAGCCATTTTTTTACTTCTTTCTTTACTATCTTCCATATGTTTGGATTCAACCTCTGTTGCATGTCTCTATATGGTTTGGCCTCTGCCTCGCAATGTATATGGTGCATGCAAATAGAAGGATCAATGCCTTTCAGATCAGCAATTATCCACCTTATGGTCTTTTTTTGCTCTTTGAGCACTCCTACAAGTTGTTCTTCCTAGCCAGTAGTTAAGTCGGAGGATATGATTATCGGAAGGATCTCATCGGATCCAAGAAATAAATACTTTAATGTATCAGAAAGAGGCTTTAACTCTAGAGTAGGTGGTGCTTCTAGGGATGGTACTAGAGGGCTCGACTGAATCAGTAATTATTCATACTAGTCTAGGAAGGAGTGGTGCTAAAATTGGGTGGCTCTAAAAGTGCATTAACCTCTCGTGTACCCATCAATGTCAAAATTATCCACTCCAAAGTGTGCTAAGCATGCCTGTAAAGGATTCGGGTTGAGCATAGTAGGGGTTTTATCTTCTAAAGCATCCTCTAGTAAATTGATTTCACTATGATCAAAAGTGGGTGGTCCTTATGCAGTGTTAAAAATATTCAACCTCAGCTTTTTGTTCTCAAAAGATACATCCATAACCCCGATTCTACAGTTTATGCATGCATTGGCAATTGCGAGGAAGGGTCTTCCTAGAATGATAGGTACATGGTTGGGGTTGCTACCAGATTTCATGTCTAGCATCAGAAAGTCTACATGAAAGTAAAATTCATCTACTTTGACTAGCACATCTTCCAACATTCCATGAGGTATCTTAATTGATCTATCAACTAACTATAGGATTACCGTTGTGGGTTTCAATTCTCCAAATCTAAAAAGATCATAAACAAAACTTGGAAGAAGATTAACACTTGCACCCAATTCTAACAATGCTTTCTTAATGGTCAGATCTCTTATGACACAGGATATGATTGGGGTACCAAGATTCTTAAGTTTGGGTGAAGTTATTTGTTGAAAGATAGAGCTAGCTTGTTCAGTTAAGTGGACTTTCTTAGGTGTCTATGCTTTCGTTCTTCTTTTCTAAGTGCACAAATCTTTGAGAAATTTGGCATATGTTGGGAGTTATTTAATAGCATCAAGATGGGGTAAATTAATTTGCACTTGTTTAAATAATTCAAGCATTTTGTTCATTTTAATGCCCTTCTTGTCTAAAGGTAGAGGAGATTCTAAAGCACCGGGGTATGGAGCCTTAGGTACTGGTGCTGGGTCAATAGATTTTTCTCTCTCTTTAGTTTTATTTTTCTCTAATTTGGCTAGTTTTGATGGTTCAGGTTCTTAAGTTGTTTCAGGCTTATTTATGGTTTTCCCACTTCTGGGGGTTATAATAGACTTGGCATGTTCTAAAAAAATTTCTGGGCCAGTGGAGCTTTCAGCCATGTACTATCCATTTGGGTTATTAATGGGTTGTCTTGGAAGTTTTTCTTCCTTCCTTCTATTCAAAGCAGTGGCTAATTGACCTATTTAAGTCTTAAGCTTGGCTATTGATTGAGTGTGGGAGTGAAGGAGTTGGATGATTTTTTCCTCAAATGCAAAAGGCTATGAATTTTATGCAATTTGTGGGTATGAAGCTGGTTTGTAAGCTGTCTCAATGTAATTAGATCTAGGTACTGATGGCCTAGTAGTAGGTTGTTGGGCCTAAGAAAAGTTTGGATGGTTTCTCCAATCGGGATTGTAGGTGTTGGAGTAAGGGTTGTATCCTAGCCTAAAACTGTTATGAGTTTGTGCTTGGTTTACTTGTTCGTATATGAACTCAGGAAATTGGGATGCAGTAAGACAATCATAAGTAGAGTGTGCAGGATTTGAACCTATTGAACACACATCTGTGATGGGCGTGGGTGGAATACTAGTGGGCATTGCTTGCAGTAGTTGGTTCATCTTTTGGGATAATTCATTTACTTGGCTGTAGATTTCTATCGAGCTACCAATTTCATAAATTCCACTCCATTTTGATCCAGACATGGGAAGGTCTCTCCTGGAAACAGACATATGGTGTAATTAATTTTTGCTTAGAATTTCAAATAATGGTTGGGCTTCTTGTTCACTTTTTAGCATGAAGGTTCCACCAAAAGATGCATAAACCATCTGTCGGTGCTTCTCTATCAAGCCATCATAGAAGCATTGGACTAGTTGCCACTTGGGTACTGCATGGTGTGGGCATTTTCTAATCAATTTTTTTAACCTCTCCCAAGTCTCATGAAATATTTCTCCTTTTAATTGGGAAAAACTAGTTATAGCCTTTCTTATTTGATTGGTTTTCCCTATTAGGAAGTACTTTTTGAGGAATTTCTTTTGAAGTTGATCCCAGGTTGAAATTGTTATAGTATCTAAGGAGTTTAGCCAATATTTGACTTTGTCCTTCAATAAGAAGGGAAACAGTTTCAACCTAAGGGCATCATTAGAGAAATTGTGAATTTTAACTATTGAGGATATTTCTAGAAATTCATCAAGGTGTTTGTATGGGTCCTTGTTGGCAAGTTCATAAAAAGATGGGAGCATCTGAATAATACTAGACTTGATTTCATACTGTATAGCTTCTACTGGAGGAGCTTGAATGCAGCGAGTGTATGTGTATGCGGAAGGAGTAAAGTACTCCTTCAATTATTTAAGTGGATCATTCTCTTGATTTCGGTCCATGTTTCTGGGTCTGTCAGCTCTAAGGGTTCTCTCGATTTCAGGATCTAAGGGTTGAATTTCAGATTGCAATGAAATCTTAGAGCTATCATAAAAAAATATTACAATTAAACCTTAGAGCTGTCATAAAAAAATATTAATTATTTTTTTTAAGATTTTTTTTAAAAATAAAATAAAAATGATGAAAGAAATTCTAAAGATGAAAGCCTAAAGAGTCCTAAGACTAAGAATTAAATACAAAAATTTTAATTAGGTTTGATGTTTGTGGGTTAGCAATTAAGTTATGCAATCAATCCTGACTAAGTGTTACCCTAGATCTAGACAGCTTCTAACTGTCAAGATTTTCTTCAAGTCCTCCAAGTAAAGAATCAGCCAATCAATTGGCCAGATAAGTGTAAGGTTGGTGGGAGTACCCCCGTTGCTTGCCTTAGACACCAACTATGCTTGGCTAGGTAAGCTAACAGAACCAATTAAATAACCACCTTCCTCCAGGCCCAGTCATTCCTGAACCACTTGCCTTAGACACCAATTGAATTAACTAATCCTAATCTGATTCAACTCTTAGGGTTTCTTGTGCTAATGAGCTCGAGTATTCTTCGGGGCCAACATCTAATTAATTTTAGAATTAAGGTTTGGATTAATGCAATATGAAGGTTTGTGGTTTTTGGGCTAAGGAAGGATGATCAAATCCCCACCTTATCTCATTTAATTAGGTTTTTTACACCCTTAAAGTTTCTTATGATGATGAGATGCAAAAAGTCAAGATGTCCAAGTAAAGTGAAACATGCAAATTTAAATTAATTAGGTTAACTTCTTAGGTTTTGTGATTAAGTCTCTAAACCCTAAACAGCTTATGTGGTGTCAATAAATTTTTTTTTGAATTTTTATTTTCATTTTGATTTTTTGATTTTTTTTATTTTGAATTTTTTTTAATTTATTTAAAGTAACTAAATCATGATCTCCAATAATGGTGCCAAAATTTGATCGTTGTCGTAGGTGGTCAAAAATAAAACATAACTCACTATTATATAGATAGGGTGAGTCAGAATTGTATCCACAGGGATCATGTTAATTATATTTAAATAATAAATTTAACTTAAGAGTAGGATTTAAGAATTAATTAAAAGGCTACTTAATTAATTAAGAAAATAGATAATTAAGCAAATTAATTTAAAGAAAGGTTGGAAGTATAGAGATGGACTCCCAAGATTTTAATTGATTACTAATCTGACAGTTGGTACTCTTTTTAATATGCTGTAATTAATATCTAATTAATAAAGATATAATCTATCTTAGAGAGCATGGCCTGTACCCCTAGATCACAACCCGTCTCTTAAAGTTATAGGCTAGTCTAAATTGATTTAGATATAATACCAAGAATTAATCCAAATATAATCAATCCTAAAAGCATGAACCATACCCATAAATCACGACTCATCTCAAGGATAATAAACTATTCTAGATTAATTAAAAAAATAAAGACATAAAGATATTATAACTAAAAATAATCTTTATTGCAAATTAAAAAGAAATACAAAAGATAGAAAATAGAAAACACCATCAAAATAAGATCATAATGATCTCCTGAGAACTAGATGATCAATCGGACATCAAAATGTTTTTCGTTGATACCTTCATCCTTCAACCCCACTGAAGACCCCGAGCAGTAGCTGGTTGTAGGAATTCGGAGTAGGAGAGGAGCTTTGGTGGTGGTTTGTTGGAGAAACAAATAGAAAAGGTTGAAAAAAGAAGGGTTCGGGAGAGAGAATTAGGGAGAGAAATAGTTTGCTGGTGGTTTTTGGAGAGGAGAGAGGATTTTACGGCCTTAGAGAAGCTGTGGAGAGATTTAGAGGGCTTATGGAGGCTGATGCTCGTAACTTTAGCTTAGGAATCTTTTTATAGAGGAGAAACTAGAAGAAATTAGGTTGAAATTGGAGAAAAACTAAAGAAATTGAGTCTGGATCGAATTCTACTCCTTGGAATAATTTTATGCCGTCAGATCGGGTCTCAATGGTCTAGATTTGGTCAAAATTGGCTTTCTATAGCTTAAATAGGGTCCCAATTAAATTTTAGCCATTCGATCAGTCAATTGGATGAATTTGGATAATTGGATGGTGTTGGATCTTCCTTAATTATGTTGGAGATGAATTTTAGCCATTGGATCTTGACTAGCACGCTTCTTGGTCGTTGGATTGTGCAAATCAGCTGGGTACTATTCGAATCAAAGCAGGAATCGACGTGGACTATCGGATCTCCATCGGATCAAACATAGACCATCCAATCTCACCTGGCACTATAGTTGTGGACCGTGCAAATCGGGTACACCAAATGCCTCCGCCAATCATCGTGCGCTATTCTTGAGAAAATTATCGTTCTACCTCGGTGAGCCTTGATGGATTTTCGGTGAATCCTTTAAGGATCTATGTCTACCATGTCGCGCTCCCTAATTCACCATGCTCACTGAGCTAGCCGATCTGCGTAGGATCTATGGATCGGCTGGCCGGTCTACCATGCACTGGACTATTTTTTTCTTTTATTTAAAACTTTTAGGCTTCATAACTTTTTCATTTTAGCTCTGATTTGGATGAAATTTATTCTATTGCAATTCACAAATCAAGCACTTTTCACCTATAGTCTTTTCTTATAAGAAATAAAATAAAAATATCAATTACTAAGAAATAAGGATAAATTAATTAATAAATTAATACTTTTATAAATATATTTTATGTGTTTATCAATTATATTATTAAATTGATTAAATATGATTTTAGATCTAATTTATTTCTATATTTTTGATATTATAATTATTATAATTAGATTTAAAAAATAAAAAATAGAATTTTTAATTTTTATTTTATTCATATGAGATATGAAACATGCATGCTTAGACTAGTTATAGAATAGTTCTATAAAATATCCATAATAGTTTTGTTTAATGTGATCAAATTTAAATTCTATTTTTTAGATATTATATGTGATATATTAGATCTAAAAGCATGCATGTTTAATTTAGTAATGATACATGAGATGTATGCAAAACATTTATAAGTTAGATCGTTAATTGTATATGCGATATATGATTAAGATCTGGCTAGTTTTGTAGTAGAAATTATATTTCTAATTAAGATGTTCTCCCTAGCCATCCGGTCATAAGAACAAAGTAGGATTTAATGGCCTTCTCCTTGTTAGATATATGTGCCCTAGAAGCCAGAATTGGCTGACACTTGTAATACACTTTTAGGGGCAAAATTGTAATTTTGACCATAATTAATAAAATGGGTTATTTTCTATCACACCTGTGTATTTAGTGTCTGTGATACATCCTTTGAGTTAATGTTAATGATAATTCATATTTTCAAGAGTTAAAAATTTAAGACATGAATAATCATTATTAACTCATAAACAGCTCCCGACCATAGGATCATCATGAGGATGGTGATTGATCCAGAAGGATGGTGTAGGATCGCTTCTCTTTAGTAGATGAGTCTTGAGTCTACGGTGTGGAGACACCGGAGCAAAAGTACAGATACTCGTTAGAGAACGAGGGCACTGAGCGTGACCACCTCGAGTAGTCATTAGGAAGTCTACCTTCTCGTCAATGACTGACTCGATGCTGCAGTAGTGTGTCTGATTCTTTGACCTGAGATGCATCGATAGTTTACCTTGAGGGTGTTATAGTTTGACTACACCATTACTCGGTCTCCTAGCCATATGGAACCCTGAGGTGTATGTTGGCTATAGCATGTTCATTGTAGGAACTGGATTGCATCAAGATGGGTCTATCTACCTCGGTGGTAGAGGAGCAGCCCTATGATAATCATGAGAATCAAGTCCTGAAGCCCATGGCCATGGCAGAGTGAAATAATAGAAAGAGTTTCTATTTAGATTTTCACATTGGACTCGAATCGAATGATTACATCATATGACAGAAACTAGGGTTTGACGAGTTTACCTTAACCCTAATCTGATCGGGGCTCAAGATAGAAGAACTTAATCACACAGGTAGCTGCACCAAGAGGTTCGCATTCAGCTCTGATGGGTTGCCACCATATACTGCTAGGTGTCACTGGTGGATTTTGGGAGCAATTAGAATGATTTAGATGATCGATCATTCTAGCTGTTCGAATCAGAAGAGTTCTGATCCATCGAAAGGAGTTTCGATGATGTCGATGATAGAGATCATGACATATCCCATTACCATACAGAACTGAACCTAACTGGGTCACACAAACAAGGGTTTGAATCTGGTGATCATCAATTGAACTGATCTAGTTCAATTGATCTGAATGAGATTCAATTAGGTTCAAGGAAATCGTGCTAGCACTCGATTGAACCTAACGTTCTTCTTTTACTATCATAAATAAGTTGTCCTGTCTGAGCCAAAGGAGTTTGTGCTCAATCAGAGGCCTTCATATGGTCTGACTGGAGGTTGTCCAAGTCAGAATAAGGTTGTCTTATTTTGTAAGACATTATCCTGCCATTTTTGGTCACCTGCCATTTCTTGTTCTTTGACTTTGGTCAAAAGTCTACCTTTGACTGGTCAAACGTTGACCATTGACACTTTGACTTTTGACCACATGTCATGCACCTATTGGAGAGCTGGTGGGGGCCTGTCCCCCTGCCAGAACCTGGCAAGGAGAAGGGCGCACGCCAAGGGTGGCGTGAGCCCAAGTAGGAGGCGCCTAGGAGTCCTTGTTGGACAAGGACTCCATCTCCTTTTTGGATTCCAATTAGAGTTCTTCTAAGAACCAACTTTGACTGGTCTTAGGCGCCCTCTAAGGAGGAATCCAGGGGTCTCTATTCCCACCAATCAGATTTAGATCTGATTTCACAAAGGGTTGTGATTGGTTGGGAGGAAGAGGAGTTGGATCACGCTTAGTCTATAAATAAGACCCTGCGCCCAACTCAGATTCTAAAAATGCAATTCAATTGAGAAACCCCACGCCCCAAGGCTGCCTCTCCCCTCCTTCTCCATGCCATAGCTTCTTCTCCCCTTGCTCTCCACGTCCAAAAGGTGTTTTGGACTTTGGTTGGTGCGATTCAGATCAAGGAAAGGCGATCAAAAGCAAGAAGGCTGCGCTGCTGCAAAAGGACGACTGCAGATCTTCAAAAGAGTTTTGAAGATCCTCCAGATCAGATCCAGATCTGATTTTTGGAGGTGTGATAGAGAAGAAGAGGATCTCCAGATCCAATCCGAGTGGATACCGGTAGAGGCCAGGCGCTTGCGTGGCTAGATCCAGAACCTTCCGCTGCAATCAGGATCATCTACAGGGTAATAGGATTACCCAAATCAGGTAAATTAAATTTGATTTAATTTATCTTATTTTATTTTATTTATTAAAATAATAAGAATCAGATCTAAAATATATCAAGATCTGATTGAGATCAAGAGAAAAATTTTTGAAATATATCTCTTGATCTGATCAGATCTGAACGAACCTGGACCGAGAAATCAGGATTTCCCTTCAACTGGTATCAGAGCCATGGTTCTAAATTGTTTAGATCTGATTTTAATTTTATTTTAATTAGAAAATAAAGTGATTTCAGATGTCACATGAGATGTGATCAGATCTGAAATCAAAAAAATTAAAATTAAATGATTTGGATCTAAGATTAAGAAGATATGCATGACTAGTTCTAGAATAGAATAGTTCTATAGAATAGTTTTGCATGTCTTTGATTTAATCTGATTAAATCATATTTTAGATCTTCTTATTTACTATTTTCTGATATTATAAGTGTTATAATAACATCTGATAAACAGCAAATAAAAATTATTTAATTTTGAATATCATATGAGATATGATTGATGCATGACTAGACTAGTTGTAGAATAGTTCTACATAATTGTCTAGATTAGAATTTATTTTGATTAGATCAATTTAAATCTAATTTTTTAGATTATTATGTGATAATTTAGATCTGAAAACATGCATGATTATGATACATGAGATGTATGCAAAATATGCCTTGATTAGATCTAAATTTGTATATGAGATATATGATATAGATCTATAACTGTTTTGTAGATTTACATGTTCCTGATTAAGGCGTTCCTCTTGGCCGTCCGGTCATAAGAACGAAGAAGGGTTTAAAGGCCCTCTCTTCCCATTCGATGGGGTGTTCTTATGATGTGTAGGGGTGCTGCGTGTTCGTCCTTAATCAGAAACCCAAAACTTACTTTCTGCAAAACCCTAGATCCTGAAACCCTAGGATTTATTGTGCATATTTTGTTTATGAACCCAACTTAATTAAGAATTAAGTTTATGGAATATTAATTAGGTCTAAAATTGAGAATTTCAGATCTAAGACATATTCATAATACTGGGTTCGGGCTTGGGTAGCTCAATTAGGTCTAAGCGGTTGATCAAACCGAATCAAGAGTTGGTTAGATGGGATCAACAATGCTTAAATTGACCAGCCTAATAGGATTAAGTCTGGGTCAAGATCGAGTCACGATCAAGCAAGACCTAATTAGGCTCAGAGGTTAGAGTCTGGATTGTAGGCTAACCCAATTGGTTCTGACTCAACAATTTGGTGTCTAAGGTAAGTTTGGCACAGACGACCGACTGGTTTTTAATTGGAAGCTACTCGACCTGAATGCGTTCTTGTGCGAGTTAACGGCATATTCCTTCCACCGGTCTCACTTACCTGGCCATATCTGTTGACACAGTTCTGATCTGAGGTGGTCAATAATCCGAGCTGACCCATGCCACTAGGTTAGTCATAATTGTTATGACTAAGCCAAGTCTAGTTTAATGAGACCTGAATCAATTCTCCCTAAGAAAAGATTAAGTCCGAGGTCTTCCACCATTGTAGACGTGCGGGCCCTTCCCGGGGTTGATTGTTCTCGACTGGATACAGTGGCTCAGTTGCACCGGGAAGATGCAACCATGTCTATTAGGCATTGGATGCTATGGGCTGGAGGATGAGTTGGGCTCAATATTCCGGATACGGTGAGACACCCAATTAGGAACTGAAGGAAAATCCTGATTTTCCGGTCCAGGTTCGTCCAGATCTGATTAGATCAAGAGATATATTTCAAAAATTTTTTCTTGATCTCAATCAGATCTTGATATGTTTCAGATCTGATTCTTATTATTTTAATAAATAAAATAAAATAAGATAAATTAAATCAAATTTAATTTACCTGATTTGGGTAATCCTATTACCCTGTAGATGATCCTGATTGCAGCGGAAGGTTCTGGATCTTAGCCACGCAAGCGCCTGGCCTCTACCGGTATCCACTCGGGTTGGATCTGGAGATCCTCTTCTTCTCTATCACACCTCCAAAAATCAGATCTGGATCTGATCTGGAGGATCTTCAAAACTCTTTTGAAGATCTGCAGTCGTCCTTTTGCAGCAGCGCAGCCTTCTTGCTTTTGATCGCCTTTCCTTGATCTGAATCGCACCAACCTAAGTCCAAAACTCTTTTGGACGTGGAGAGCAAGGGGAGAAGAGACTATGGCATGGAGAAGGAGGGGAGAGGCAGCCTTGGGGCGTGTCTAATTTTCATTAGAATTAGGGTTGGGCGCAGGGTCTTATTTATAGACCTCTTGTGATCCAACTCCTCTTCCTCTCAACCAATCACAACCCTTTGTGAAATCAGATCTAAATCTGATTGGTTGGAATAGAGACCCCTGGATTCCTCCTTAGAGGGCGCCTAAGACCAGTCAAACTGGATTCTTAGTAGAACTCTGATTGGAATCCAAAAGGGAGGTGGAGTCCTTGTCCAACAAGGACTCCTAGGCGCCTCCTACTTGGGCTCACGCCACCCTTGGCGTGCGCCCTTCTCCTTGCCAGGTTCTGGCAGGGGGACAGGCCCCCACCAGCTCTCCAATAGGTGCATGACATGTGGTCAAAAGTCAAAGGGTCAATGGTCAACGTTTGACCAGTCAAAGGTAGACTTTTGACCAAAGTCAAAGAACAAGAAATGGCAGGTGACCAAAAATGGCAGGTAATGTCTTACAAATAAGACAACCTATTCTGACTTGGACAACCTCCAGTCAGACCATATGAAGGCCTCTGATTGAGCACAAACTCCTTTGGCTCAGTCAGGACAACTTATTTATGATAGTAAAAGAAGAACGTTAGGTTCAATCGAGTGCTAGCACGATTTCCTTGAACCTAATTGAATCTCATTCAGATCAATTGAACTAGATCAGTTCAATTGATGATCACCAGATTCAAACCCTTGTTTGTGTGACCCAGTTAGGTTCAGTTCTGTATGGTAATGGGATATGTCATGATCTCTATCATAGACATCATCGAAACTCCTTTCGATGGATCAGAACTCTTCTGATTCGAACAGCTAGAATGATCGATCATCTAAATCATTCTAATTGCTCCCAAAATCCACCAGTGACACCTAGCAGTATATGGTGGCAACCCATCAGAGCTGAATGCGAACCTCTTGGTGCAGCTACCTGTGTGATTCAGTTCTTCTATCTTGAGCCCCGATCAGATTAGGGTTAAGGTGAACTCGTCAAACCCTAGTCTCTGTCATATGATGTAATCTTTCGATTCGAGTCCAATGTGAAAATCTAAATAGAAACTCTTTCTATTATTTCACTCTACCATGGCCATGGATTTCTGGACTTGATTCTCATGATCATCATAGGGCTACTCCTCTACCACCGAGGTAGATAGATTCCATCTTGATGCAATCCAGTTCCTACAATGAACATGCTATAGCCAACATACACCTCAGGGTTCCATATGGCTAGGAGACCGAGTAATGGTGTAGTCAAACTATAACACCCTCAAGGTGAACTGCCGATGCATCTCAGGTCAAAGAACCAGACACACTACTGCAGCATCGAGTCAGTCATTGACGAGAAGGTAGACTTCCTAATGACTACTCGAGGTGGTCACGCTCAGTGCCCTCGTTCTCTAACGAGTACCTGTACTCTCGCTCCGGTGTCTCCACACCGTAGACTCAAGACTCATCTACTAAAGAGAAGCGATCGTACACCAACCTTCCGGATCAATCACCATCCTCGTGATGATCCTATGGTCGGGAGCTGTTTATGAGTTAATAATGATTATTCATGTCTTAAATTTTCAACTCTTGAAAATATGAATTATCATTACCATTAACTCAAAGGATGTATCACAGACACTAAATACACATATGTGATAGAAAATAACCCATTTTATTAATTATAGTCAAAATTATAATTTTGCCCCTAGAAGTGTATTACAAGTGTCAGCCAATTCTGGCTTCTAGGGCACATATATCTAACAATCTCCCACTTGTCCTAAAGCCAATTGGCTACAAGTCTAAGTCCCATCTTCTCAAGGTGGGCTTCGATCTTCTGCTGGCCCAACGGCTTTGTAAGTGGGTCTGCCACATTATCTGCGGAGTTGACTCTCTTGACCTCAACGTAACCTTTCTCAAGGTAATCGCGGATGAGATGATATCGCCGTTTGCTAGGAACTCTTCCAGCACAAACAGTCTGCCAGATGTCGACTTTCGATCATCTATATCGGACATGAAGTCCGAGTCTGTGTATCCCTGGATCTTGGAGTTCTCCATTACCAAAGACCAACATCATATCCTTAGTTCTTCTCAAGTACTTAAGGATACATTTCACAGAAGTCCAGTGTTCTTCACCTGGATTTGACTGATATCTGCTTGTGACACTCACAGCATGGGCTATATCAGGTCGTGTACATAGCATGGCATACATGAGGCTCCCTATTGCAGAAGCATAAGGGATCTTGCTCATGCGTTCTATTTCCTCAGGTGTGCTGGGGCACATCTTCTTGGAAAGATGAATACCATGTCTGAAGGGTATTAATCCCCTCTTAGAGTTTTCCATACTAAACCTCTTTAGTACTTCCTCTATGTACATCTTCTGTGAAAGTCCTAGCATCCTATTCGGTCTATCCCTATAGACCTTAATTCCTAGAATAAAGGATGCTTCACCTAGGTCTTTCATGGAGAATTCCTTGGACAACCACATCTTGACTGATGTCAACATGGGAATATCATTCCCAATAAGGAGGATGTCATCCACGTACAATACGAGGAAGACAACAGCGCTCCCACTGACCCTTTTGAAAACACATGGTTCCTCTTCATTTTTGATGAAACCAAACTTTTTGATCACATCATTGAAACGAGTGTTCCAGCTCCGAGATGCTTGCTTAAGTCCATATATGGACCTTTGCAGCTTGCAAACCTTGTGATCAGTATCACTGGATGTGAAACCTAGCGGCTGTTCCATATAGATATCTTCCTCAAGATATCCATTTAGGAATGCCGTTTTCACGTCCATTTGCCATATTTCATAATCGAAATAGGCTGCAACAGCAAGCAATGTGCGGATGGATTTTAGCATAGCTACTGGGGAAAAGGTATCCTGATAGTCAATGCCTTCACGTTGACTATAACCTTTTGCCACCAGTCTAGCCTTGAATGTCTCCACATTCCCATCTGCACCAATCTTTCTCTTGAAGATCCATTTACACCCAATAGGTACTATACCTTCTGGTGGATCTACCAAGGTCCAGACTTGGTTTGAGTGCATCGAGTCGATCTTCTGACTTCATTGCCTCAAGCCATTTCTCGGAGTCGATATCTGATATCGCCTCGTTGTAGGTTTTGGGATCATCACCATGAGCACCATTACCTATGAGGAACATTTCCTCTACATCCTCTGAAATAATACCTAAGTATCTTTCAGGGGGACGGGAAACTCTTTCCGATCTACGAGGTGGAGGAGGTAGTGTTCTTATTGGCTCAACCTGATTTGGTTCCACTTGGTCCTTAGCTCGTTCTGCTTGTGAGACTTTCTCATCAAGCTTAATCTGCTTTCCAATGCCACTATCTTGAATAAACTATTTTTCAAGAAATATGGCATGTCGACTCACAATCACATTGTGGTCTTCTGGAATGTAGAAATAGTATCCTAATGACTCTTTAGGATATCCTATGAATCGAGCTCTAAAGGACCTAAACTCTAACTTGTCCGCTTGTTGTCTTTTGACATGAAGCCGGACAACCCCAAATTCTGAGATGACTCAGACTTGGTTTCTTACCGTGCCATATCTCATACGGTGTGGTAGGAACGGTTTTAGAGGGAACCCTATTCAGTAAATAGATTGAAGTTAATAATGAATGTCCCCAAAGAAAATCAGGGAGGTCTGTGAAGCTCATCATGGATCGAACCATATCCAATAGAGTCCGATTTCTCCGTTCTGAAACCCCGTTGAGTTGAGGTGTTCCTGGTGGAGTCCATTGAGAGACTATGCCATTTTCCTTAAGATAGTCTAGGAATTCCCGGCTAAGGTATTCACCTCCTCGATCTGATCGAAGAACCTTAATGGGTTTTCCAGTTTGTTTTTCTACTTCATGTCTGAATTCTTTGAACTTTTCAAAAGCTTCAGACTTATGTCTCATAAGATACACATACCCATACCTAGACAGATCATCGGTAAAGGTAATGAAGTAGACAAAATTGCCTCTAGCCGGCACATCGAAATGGGCCGCACACATCAGTATGTACTAGGGCAAGGAGATCTGTGGCCCTCTCCCCATGTCCAACAAAAGGGAGTTTAGTCATTTTGCCTTGAAGACAAGATTCACAAGTTGGATATGACTCAAAAGTCAATGGACTCAATAGCCCATTTTTCTCCAATTTGTTAATCCTATCTTCTGCTATATGACCTAATCTCAGGTGCCATAGATATCTGTCGTTTGGACTATCCCTAGG
The DNA here is from genome assembly GCA_006176705.1 of Cocos nucifera. Classification (NCBI taxonomy): domain Eukaryota; kingdom Viridiplantae; phylum Streptophyta; class Magnoliopsida; order Arecales; family Arecaceae; genus Cocos; species Cocos nucifera. Next base: position 40,258 of record QRFJ01003521.1, on the reverse strand, counting down.
TCGTTTGGCATTCACGTTTTGCTCGATAGTTAAAATAGGTACATCAATATGCAACTGATAAAGACCATTAACAAGGAAACCATTTGCAATTTTATTTCTTTCATAAAGAATGTTACAATGGTCCTTAAAGAAGGTGATCACATAACCTTCTTGTGCTAAGCATGAAACAGAAATCAAATTCCTGCTAGCTGCAGGCACATAATAACAGTCTTTTAAAACTAAGTCTAAACCAGATGGTAATCGCAAGAGGGTATGTTCCCACGGCTACTGCAGCAACTCTTGCTCCATTACCGATGCGTAGGATCATGTCTCCATCCCTCAGCCTCCTGCTATCCTCAAGACCCTGCATAGAAGTGCACAGATGAGCACTAGAACCAGAGTCAAGCACCCAACTGGATGCAGAAGAAACCGTAAGGTTAGACTCAATAACGAGCATACCTCCAGAAGGACCTTCCTTCTTGTTCTTCAGGGTGGCCAGGTAAGTAGGGCAGTTCCGCTTCCAATGGCCGTCGCTGTTGCAATGGAAACACTTTCCTTTGCCATCGACCTTCTTCTTCGGTTCTGCCTTCTTCTTCTTTGATCCTTCCACCTTTTGCTTTTTCACAGACTTCTTTTTCTTTCCATAAGACTTTCTTTTGGAAGAAGTCCGTTCCATAGCAAGAACTGAGCCTTTAGAACCTTTCATAGAAAGCTCAGCGGTAACCAGCATATTCATCAACTCGGCCAAGGAATTTTGAAGTTTATGCATGTGGTAATTCATGATGAATTGCCCATATGCATCAGTCAAGGATTGCAGAATAATATCGTTCTGCAGATCCAAGTCCAACTTCACACCGAGCTTCTCAAGCTCTTCCATGTCCTTGATCATTGTCAGACAGTGATCTTGGACTGACTGCCCATCACGCATCTTAGCCTTAAAAAGTCATTTTGTGACTTGATATTTGGCTGCGCGACTCTGTTCACCAAACATCTCCTGCAGGTGAGCCAACATTTGGCGAGCAGTCCCGATATCTTCATGTTGGCGCTGGAGCTCATCAGACATCGAGCCCAACATGTAGTATCTGGCCTTATTGTCTTCGTCAATCCATTTTTCCAGAGACGCTCTCTGTTCAGTGGATGGACGAGGCTGGTAAGGTGGGAGGGTCCTGGTCCAAAACATGTGTTAACTTCTCTGAACCCAAAACAATTTTGTAGTTCCTGAGCCAATCTTTATAATTGGGTCCAGTCAGTCTATGTGTGTCTAGGATACGTGCCAATGGGTTGGACGCAGACATTTTCCTGTAGAGAGTCAAAGATTCTAGTTAGATACTGTAATTTTGACTTGACCAATTTGTTTAGGGATTTTATTTTTAAACAAATTAGCTCCCACTATTTTCTCGGATCCCTACACTCCCTCTGTAGAGATGCGAAAATCTCCACGATTGATGATTTCTAGTGGGTGGTGCGGTCTCACCAACTGACTCATCACCTCACCTAACAGTTATTGGTGATGGGTTAGCCAATGAGTGAACAACTCTTGTTCAATGATTCTCTAATCATGGTGCACCCAAACTTGGTCTCTAATTCATGAATCTCACCGTATCCGGAATATTGATCCACTCCTTAGTTAAGTCAGACCCACCATTTGCATAGACTGGGTTCCTAATTGGGTCTCTCACCGTATCCGAAATATTGAGCCCAACTCATCCTCCAGCCCATAGCATCCAATGCCTAATAGACATGGTTGCGTCTTCCCGGTGCAACTGAGCCACTGTATCCAGCCGAGAACAATCAACCCCGGGAAGGGCCCGCACGTCTACAATGGTGGAAGACCTCAGACTTAATCTTTTCTTAGGGAGAATTGATTCAGGTCTCATTAAACTAGACTTGGCTTAGTCATAACAATTATGACTAACCTAGTGGCATGGGTTAGCTCGGATTATTGACCACCTCAGATCAGAACTGTGTCAACAGATATGGCCAGGTAAGTGAGACCGGTGGAAGGAATATGCCATTAACTCGCACAAGAACGCATTCAGGTCGAGTAGCTTCCAATTAAAAACCAGTCGGTCGTCTATGCCAAACTTACCTTAGACACCAAATTGTTGAGTCAGAACCAATTGGGTTAGCCTACAATCCAGACTCTAACCTCTGAGCCTAATTAGGTCTTGCTTGATCGTGACTCGATCTTGACCCAGACTTAATCCTATTAGGCTGGTCAATTTAAGCATTGTTGATCCCATCTAACCAACTCTTGATTCGGTTTGATCAACCGCTTAGACCTAATTGAGCTACCCAAGCCCGAACCCAGTATTATGAATATGTCTTAGATCTGAAATTCTCAATTTTAGACCTAATTAATATTCCATAAACTTAATTCTTAATTAAGTTGGGTTCATAAACAAAATATGCACAATAAATCCTAGGGTTTCAGGATCTAGGGTTTTGCAGAAAGTAAGTTTTGGGTTTCTGATTAAGGACGAACACGCAGCACCCCTACACGTCATAAGAACACCCCATCGAATGGGAAGAGAGGGCCTTTAAACCCTTCTTCGTTCTTATGACCGGACGGCCAAGAGGAACGCCTTAATCAGGAACATGTAAATACTACAAAACAGTTATAGATCTATATCATATATCTCATATACAAATTTAGATCTAATCATGGCATATTTTGCATACATCTCATGTATCAAATCATGCATATTTTCAGATCTAAATTATCTCATAATAATCTAAAAAATTAGATTTAAATTGATCTAATCAAAATAAATTCTAATCTAGACAATTATGTAGAACTATTCTACAACTAGTCTAGACATGCATCAATCATATCTCATATGATATTTAAAATTAAATAATTTTTATTTGCTGTTTATCAGATGTTATTATAACACTTATAATATCAGAAAATAGTAAATAAGAAGATCTAAAATATGATTTAATCAGATTAAATCAAAGACATGCAAAACTATTCTATAGAACTATTCTATTCTAGAACTAGTCATGCATATCTTCTTAATCTTAGATCCAAATCATTTAATTTTAATTTTTCTGATTTCAGATCTGATCACATCTCATGTGACATCTGAAATCACTTTATTTTCTAATTAAAATAAAATTAAAATCAGATCTAAACAATTTAGAACCATGGCTCTGATACCAGTTGAAGGGAAATCCTGATTTCCCGGTCCAGGTTCGTCCAGATCTGATCAGATCAAGAGATATATTTCAAAAATTTTTCTCTTGATCTCAATCAGATCTTGATATGTTTCAGATCTGATTCTTATTATTTTAATAAATAAAATAAAATAAGATAAATTAAATCAAATTTAATTTACCTGATTTGGGTAATCCTATTACCCTGTAGATGATCCTGATTGCAGCGGAAGGTTCTGGATCTTAGCCACGCAAGCGCCTGGCCTCTACCGGTATCCACTCGGGTTGGATCTGGAGATCCTCTTCTTCTCTATCACACCTCCAAAAATCAGATCTGGATCTGATCTGGAGGATCTTCAAAACTCTTTTGAAGATCTGCAGTCGTCCTTTTGCAGCAGCGCAGCCTTCTTGCTTTTGATCGCCTTTCCTTTGATCTGAATCGCACCAACCTAAGTCCAAAACTCCTTTTGGACGTGGAGAGCAAGGGGAGAAGAGACTATGGCATGGAGAAGGAGGGGAGAGGCAGCCTTGGGGCATGGGGTCTCAATTGAATTGCATTAGAATCTAGGGTTGGGCGCAGGGTCTTATTTATAGACCTAAGCTTGTGATCCAACTCCTCTTCCTCTCAACCAATCACAACCCTTTGTGAAATCAGATCTAAATCTGATTGGTTGGAATAGAGACCCCTGGATTCCTCCTTAGAGGGCGCCTAAGACCAGTCAAACTGGATTCTTAGTAGAACTCTGATTGGAATCCAAAAGGGAGGTGGAGTCCTTGTCCAACAAGGACTCCTAGGCGCCTCCTAACTTGGGCTCACGCCACCCTTGGCGTGCGCCCTTCTCCTTGCCAGGTTCTGGCAGGGGGACAGGCCCCCACCAGCTCTCCAATAGGTGCATGACATGTGGTCAAAAGTCAAAGTGTCAATGGTCAACATTTGACCAGTCAAAGGTAGACTTTTGACCAAAGTCAAAGAACAAGAAATGGCAGGTGACCAAAAATGGCAGGTAATGTCTTACAAAATAAGACAACCTATTCTGACTTGGACAACCTCCAGTCAGACCATATGAAGGCCTCTGATTGAGCACAAACTCCTTTGGCTCAGTCAGGACAACTTATTTATGATAGTAAAAGAAGAACGTTAGGTTCAATCGAGTGCTAGCACGATTTCCTTGAACCTAATTGAATCTCATTCAGATCAATTGAACTAGATCAGTTCAATTGATGATCACCAGATTCAAACCCTTGTTTGTGTGACCCAGTTAGGTTCAGTTCTGTATGGTAATGGGATATGTCATGATCTCTATCATAGACATCATCGAAACTCCTTTCGATGGATCAGAACTCTTCTGATTCGAACAGCTAGAATGATCGATCATCTAAATCATTCTAATTGCTCCCAAAATCCACCAGTGACACCTAGCAGTATATGGTGGCAACCCATCAGAGCTGAATGCGAACCTCTTGGTGCAGCTACCTGTGTGATTCAAGTTCTTCTATCTTGAGCCCCGATCAGATTAGGGTTAAGGTGAAACTCGTCAAACCCTAGTCTCTGTCATATGATGTAATCATTCGATTCGAGTCCAATGTGAAAATCTAAATAGAAACTCTTTCTATTATTTCACTCTGCCATGGCCATGGGCTTCAGGACTTGATTCTCATGATTATCATAGGGCTGCTCCTCTACCACCGAGGTAGATAGATCCCATCTTGATGCAATCCAGTTCCTACAATGAACATGCTATAGCCAACATACACCTCAGGGTTCCATATGGCTAGGAGACCGAGTAATGGTGTAGTCAAACTATAACACCCTCAAGGTGAACTGCCGATGCATCTCAGGTCAAAGAACCAGACACACTACTGCAGCATCGAGTCAGTCATTGACGAGAAGGTAGACTTCCTAATGACTACTCGAGGTGGTCACGCTCAGTGCCCTCGTTCTCTAACGAGTACCTGTACTCTAAGAGAGTAGAATCCTACCTAACAGTTATTGGTGATGGTTATGCCAATGATGAACAACTTCTTGTTCAATATTCTTAATCATTAGTGCACCCAAACTTGGTCTCTAATTCATGAATCTCACCGTATCCCAGAATATTGATCCCAACTCCTTAGTTAAATTCAGGACCCACCATTGGCATTAAACTGGGTTCTAATTGGGTCTCTCACCGTACCAGAATATTGAGCCCAACTCATCCTTCCAAGCCATGCATCCAATGCTAATAAACATGGTTGCGTCTTCCCGGTGCAGACTGAGGCCAACTGTATTCCAATCGAGAACAATCAACCCGGGGAAGGGGCCCGCACGTCTACAATGGTGGAGGACCTCGGACTTAATCTTTTCTAGGGAGAATTGATTCAAGGTCTCATTAACTAGACTTGGTTAAGTCATAACAATTATGACTAACCCTAGTGGCAATGGGTTAGCTCGGATTATTGGACCACCTCAGATCAGAACTGTGTCAACAGATATGGGCCAGGTAAGTGAGTACCGGTGGAAGGAATATGCCATTAACTGTACAAGAACAAGCAGTTCAGGTCGAGTAGCTTCTATTAAAAACAAAGCGGTCGTCTATGGCCAAACTTACCTTAAGACACCAAAATTGTTGAGTCAGAACCAATTAGTTAGCCTATAACCAGACTCTAAACCTCTGAGCCTAATAGGTCATTGCTCTGATCTGGACTCGATCTTGACCCAAAACTTAATCCTATTAGGCTGGTCAATTTAAGCATTGTTTGATCCCCTCTAACCAACTCTTGATTCGGTTTGATCAACCGGCTTAGAAACCTAATTGAGCTACCAAGCCCACCCAGTATTATGAATATGTCTTTAGATTCTGAAATTTCAATTTTAGACCTAGTTTAATATTTCATAACATTAATTCTTAATTAAGTTGGGTTCATAAACAAAATATGGCACAATAAATCTTAGGGTTTCAGGATCTAGGTTTTGCAGAAAGTAAGTTTTGGGTTTCTGATTAAGGACGAACACGCAGCACCCCTACACGTCATAAGAACACCCATCTGACATGGGAAGAGAGGGCCTTAAACCCTTCTTCCATTCTTTGACCGACTGGCCAAGAGGGAATGCCTTTAATCAGTTGAACATTCATATACAAAAACAATATCAGGATCTGTACATCTATATCTTCATATATAAAAAGTAGATCTAATCTGGCATATTTTGCATACATCTCATGTATTATAATCATGTGCATGTTTTCAAGATCTAAAATTAATCACATAATAATCTTAAAAAATTAGGATTTTAAATTGATCTTATTCAAATAAATTCTAATCTAGACAATTATGTAGAACATTTCTACAACTAGTCCCTAGACATGCAACAATCATATCTCATATGATATTTTAAATTAAATAATTTTTATTTGCTGTTTATCAAGATGCTTTATTATAACACTTAACTAATATCAGAAAATATGTAAATAAGAAGATGCTAAATATGATTTAATTCATATTAATCAAAGACATGCAAAACTATTCTAGAGACTATTCTAATTCTAGAACTAGTCATGCATATCTTCATGGTTCTTAGATCCAAAGCATTTAATTTAATTTTTCTGATTTCAGATCTGATCACATCTCATGTGAACATTCTGAAATTACTTTATTTTCTAATTAAAATAAAATTAAAATTAGATCTTAAACATTTAGAACCATGGCTCTGATACCAGTTTGAAGGGAAATCCTGATTCCCGAGTTCCAGGTTCGTCCAGATCTGATACAATCAAGAGATATATTTCAAAAAATTTTTTCTTGATCCAATCAGATTAATTGATATATTTTAAGATCTGATCTCTTATTATTTAATAATAAAATTAAAATAGATTAAATTAAATCAAATTTAATTTACCATGATTTGAGGTAATCCTATTAACCCGTAGATGATCCTGATTGTAGCGAAAGGTTCTGGATCTAGCCACGCAAGCGCCTGATCCTCACCTGGTATCCCTCAGGTTAGATCTGGAGATCTTCTTCTCTATACCATGCCTTCAGAAAATTAGATCTAGATCTGATCTGGAGGATCTTCAAAACTACCTTTTGGAAGATCAGCAATCGGTCCTTTTGCAGCAGTGCAAGCCTCTTCTTTTGATCGCCTTTCTTTTGATTTGGAATGCACCAACCTAAGTCCAAAACTCTTTTGGACGTGGAGAGGAGAAGGAGGAGAAGTTTAGGCATGGAGGAGAAGGGAGAGGCAGCCTTGGGGTCGTGGGAAATCTCTCTCTAATTGCATTCTCTTGGAATCTGAGTTGGGCACAGGGGTCTTATTTATAGACTAAGCGTGATCCAACTCCTCTTCCTCTCAACCAATCTACAACCCTTTGTGAAATCAGATCTAAATCTGATTGTTGGATATAGAGTCCCCTGGATTTCCTCCTTAGAGGGTGCCTAAGACCAGTCAAACTGGATTCTTAGTAAACTCTGATTGGAATCCAAAAGGAAGGTGGAGTCCTTGTCCAACAAGGACTCCAGGCGCCTCCAACTTGGGCTCACGCCACCCTTGGCGTGCGCCCTTCTCCTTGCCTGGTTTCTGGCAAGGGACAGGCCCCACCAGCTCTCCAATAGGTGCGTGACACGTGGAAAAAGTCAAAGTATCTATGGTCAACTATTTGACCAGTCAAAGGTCAACTTTTTGACCCAAAGTCAAAAGGACCAAAAATGGTAGGTGACCAAAAATGGCAGGTCATGTCTTATAAAATAAGACAACCTCTCTAACTTGGACAACCTCTAGTTAGACCATATGAAGGCCTTGATTGAGCACAAACTCCTTTGCTCAGTCAGGACAACTTATTTGTGATAGTAAAAGAAGAACGTTAGGTTCAATTCGAGTGCTAGCACGATTTCCTTGAACCTAATTGAATCTCATTCAGATCAATTGAACTAGATCAGTTCAATTGATGATCACTAGATTCAACCCTTATTTGTGTGACCAGTTAGGTTCAGTTCTGTATGGTAATGGGATATGTCATGATCTCTATCATAGACATCATCGAAACTCCTTTCGATGGATCAGAACTCTTCTGATTCGAACAGCTAGAATGATCGATCATCTAAATCATTCTAATGCTTCCCAAAATCCACCAGTGACACCTAGCAGTATATGGTGGCAACCCATCAAGTCTGAATGCGAACTC
>QRFJ01003521.1:0-31939 GCA_006176705.1 Cocos nucifera | reverse complement strand
AACCTCTTGGTGCAGCTACCTGTGTGATTAAGTTCTTCTATCTTGAGCCCCGATCAGATTAGGGTTAAGGTGAACTCGTCAAACCCTAGTCTCTGTCATATGATGTAATCATCATCGATTCGAGTCCAATGTGAAAATCTAAATAGAAACTCTTTCTATTATTTCACTCTGCCATGGCCATGGGCTTCTGGACTTGATTCTCATGATCATCATAGGGCTGCTCCTCTACCACCGAGGTAGATAGATCCCATCTTGATGCAATCCAGTTCCTACAATGAACATGCTATAGCCAACATACACCTCAGGGTTCCATATGGCTAGGAGACCGAGTAATGGTGTAGTCAAACTATAACACCCTCAAGGTGAACTGCCGATGCATCTCAGGTCAAAGAACCAGACACACTACTGCAGCATCGAGTCAGTCATTGACGAGAAGGTAGACTTCCTAATGACTACTCGAGGTGGTCACGCTCAGTGCCCTCGTTCTCTAACGAGTACCTGTACTCTCGCTCCGGTGTCTCCACACCGTAGACTCAAGACTCATCTACTAAAGAGAAGCGATCGTACACCAACCTTCTGGATCAATCACCATCCTCATGATGATCCTATGGTCGGGAGCTGTTTATGAGTTAATAATGATTATTCATGTCTTAAATTTTCAACTCTTGAAAATATGAATTATCATTACCATTAACTCAAAGGATGTATCACAAACACTAAATACACAGGTGTGATAGAAAATAATCCATTTTATTAATTATAGTCAAAATTACAATTTTGCCCCTAGAAGTGTATTACAAGTGTCAGCCAATTCTGGCTTCTAGGGCACATATATCTAACACATGCATGGTAGAAAATCGCTTTACCTGATCTAGTTGAACCCAACCATAAAATTAAAAGGATGAATTATATTAAACCCGATAACCAAATGGCTAAAAATTTTAGAGAACCACCTATGCTGATGAAGGAATACTTTATTCCTTCCACCTATAACCCATCGACTTGTATCCAATTACTTAAAATTTATGCTACCCGCTATGAGATCAAGCTGACTATAATCCAGATGCTTCCATCTTTCTATGGAAACATCAATGAAGATTCTTATAAACATCTGGATGAATTCTTAGAAATCTGCTCTATGGTGAGAATTCAAAATTTAACTGAGGATACCCTTAAACTAATTTTATTTTTCTTATCATTAAAAGATAAAGCCAAGTACTGGCTTGGCATAATAGGAAGACCAATTAAAACTTGGGCTGACTTGCAAAATAAATTTCTTAAAAAAATTTGTCCCATAGACTGATCCAATACTATGAGGCAAGCTATCACTGGATTTGCTCAGCTTCCAGGGGAATAGATTCATGAGTCATGGGAGAGACTTAAGGAACTTCTTAGAAAATGCTTTACATCATGGTCTATCTAAGTGGTATATAGTTCAAGCTTTCTATGAGGGTTTAGGAGACCAATATAGACAGATGGTAGATGCATCCTATGGAGGTGCATTCATGAACAAGAGTGAGGACGAAGCTTATACCTTATTTGAAATCTTGAGTGAAAACTCAATTAACCATGCTTCGTTATCTTTCTACCAAACCTGGGCAGGGATCCATGAATTTAAACATCTAGAATCTAGTCCTAAGACTACTTCAAATTTGATAAATAAAGTGAACTTTCTCACTCAAAAATTAGATCAAGTCCTAACCCTAGGTCAACAATCTCCTGCACAATTCACATCATCTTCTAATTATTTGGAGATTTATTCAATCTGTGCTAGCCTAACCCATCATGTGAGTGAATGTTCTATGACTTCATAGTTTTCACCTTTTATCCAAGAACAAGTCCAAGCTGCTAAAGGCTACTCCAAGCAGGTTAATGATCCATTTTTAAATTCATATAACTCTGGCTAGAGAAACCATCCCAATTTTTCTTGAAAATCATAATAGACTCAAGCTCAGACCCAAACACCATCAGTGCAAAATTATCAGAATAGACCTCAATACTAGAACTATACTTATAACAGAGGTCACCCTAATCAGCCTCATACCCACCTCCTCAATAGACCAATCTAGTTGATGATAGATTTAACCAACTTCAATAATTGATTCTGACTCAACAACAATCTATCGCCAGGCTAAAAGCTCAAATTAGGACAACTTAGCTGAATCTAACACGAGAAGAGAACTAGATCAACTACTGAGCCTACCAATTTCAAACAACCCACCTAATGTCCACCAACCACCTAGACCAAGTTATCAATTTAATGTCTCACTTAAGAATCCCCAATTTGAGAATGCCAAAATAATTCTTAAACTTAAAAGCTATAGGATTCTTATGGATTCATACCAAGACTAGGTGAGAGAGGCTAGTATTGATGCTAGCCAAAATAAAAATTTAGAAGAATAGGTTAGTACTGAGACTAACCACATAGAAGAACCCAAGCCAAGAACTAGTACTGATGCTGGTTCTAGTTTAAATGAGATGGACATAGAAAAAAAGAGAATGGATGATTTATCCAAGACTTATAAACCTAATGTCCTATTTCCTTTAACCCTAGAAGTCGGTTCTTTTTACAAAAATCAAGAGGAATGTAATGAAATATCAATGGAGTTGTTTAAACAAGATCATATTAATTTATCTTCAGAATTAAAACCACCTTTAGTCACCCTTCCAGCACCCATTGAATCAAACTTAACTCCTAATACAAAAACTTAATTCATGAGTATTTTAGAAGAACAAATAGGAGAAATTCTTAATAAACATGGGTCAGAAAATGGGGTCACAAATTATGTTCCTAAAATTAATAAAGATTATATTAATAAAGGGATAAGAAATTACTTTCCTAAGATTGGCAATCCAAAACTATTGAAATTTGTCAATCCAATATTTGACATAGGATAGTAAGCTGCATTATGTCTGATGGTAAACTTAGCACTTATTGGGAGGCAACCCAATATTTAATTTTTTTTAGTTTAATTTATATTTTTAGTTGATTTTTTTTAGGATAATTTGGATAAGGAAGAGCTCAAATTTTCAAAGGCATGTGCTAGATCAAAAAAAAATATATATATATAATATATATATATATATATATACTGAGTCATATTCTTTCATATTCTTTATTACATCCTTTATTTTTTCTTCTCCATTGAGGATAATGTTGATTAAGTTGAGAGGGGGAGAAAAATAAAAATTTTAAAATTTTAAGTCCTCAAAAAAGTTAGTATTTAGTATTTAAACATCTGATTATGCTTAAAAATCAAATTAAACTAAGTATTTTTAAAAAAAAATTGATGCACAGATCAGATAATCTGTGAAATATTGAGAAATTAACTATTAAAAAAATTCAATAAAGAATTAAGTCTAGAACATAAAAAGTTTTTTTTCGGAGCATTTCTAATTATTTCTACTAGCATCAAAGAAAAGTTTACTTTTTATAGGCCTATCTAGGATAACTATACATTTTTTTATATAAAAAATTATTTTAATGAAATAGTTTTCAAGTACTTCTCACTGAATAATTGGGCCTCTTTGCCTAAGCAAGCATTGAGTTTCACATCGAAAGATGGAAAGGGCAAAGAAGCTCGTTGCAAAGCTAGTCTTAACTCATAGCCTATTTGATTCAAGCTAGTAAGCTCGAGGGGTGTTCTATACCAAGTATTCTAAAATCAACTGGTTTGAGAGTCATTGGTCCAAGACTCACTACATAGATCAAATAGAAAGCTTAAGAAGTTAAGACACTCAATAGTGGTATAATGTTAAAAATTTTTTAAAAAAATATTAGTTTTCCACCGAGTAATCAGGTCCAATTGCCTAAGTAAGCAATGATATTTACATCAAAAAATGGATAATGTAAAAATAAAAATCAATAAATGAAGGACAAAAGTAGCAATACACTTGTCTATATAAAAGTTTAGACAAATCAGAGATAAAGATGGAATAATTTAGAAAAAATTTAAAAAAAATTAATATTCTTTACTTAATTTTTTTATTGATAAGTATTAATATTCTAATAATATATCTCACTTAAACTCTACTGAATATTAATGGCCATTTGCAAACTACTTAGGTAAAATTCGAAACTCTAAAGTTAAAAGATATTTAAAACTAAATTCTTTCTTTACTCAAGGATGAGCAAAGTTTAAATTAGGAGGTGTGATAAATACCATAAATTTATTAATAAAAGTATTCATTTATCAATTAATTTATATTAATTTTTAAGAATTATTAATTAATTGATACATATTTTTGAGAAATTCATATTTTTATTAATTAAAAAATTAATTAAGAAAAATAATAAAATTAAAAAATTAAATTTTATTATCAATAGAAAGAGCTTATTTTTTTGATCACAACGAAATAAGTTTCATGTAAAATAAAGCTCAAATGAAGAAGATATAAATTTCTAAAGATATAAATTTCTAAAGAAATAAAAAAAAATTAAATAAAAAAAAGGCTCAGCCGGCTCCGCAAGCTAAGGCACCAAATCGAGCCAAGCTGATGAAGCCAACGCATCCAAACGCACCAAGCCAAGCCAACTCAGCCACGAAAGCCATCAATCAGTCCACAATCCTGATGTGAACTGCCAGCTCAGCAAACATCGGTGAATCACGGTGCGACACGTGGTGGACCTAGACCCTTAAAGGGTTCACAAAAAATCTATCATGGCTTACAAGGCATTTTAGTCTTTTCACTCAACGATAGGAGTGCTGATTGCTGCGGTGTGTGCTGCAGCTGGTCCACACGGTCCATGGGAAAACTAATTATGCGATCGAATGGTTGCGGTTGATTGCGATCAAGATCAGACGATGGTGGTTATTTTCGGGTTTGATTTGAATTCCCTTAGCTTTCTAGCATGATCCGATGTTCAAAAAACCAACCGATGAAGATCCAACAGTCCAAGAAGCTTTCAACTTGATTAAAACATCCAGAACTTGATCCGACAACCAGATTTTCTCCTTATTAACTCAATCGAATGGCCAGAATTTAATCCAACCTGATTTGAGTCGATATGCATCCAATTTTGATGATTTTTGATCCATTGGATTTCTATCAATGACCAAATTTCATCCAGAGCAATAAAATTCATTCAAAACTCATTTTAATCTAATTTTCACTTAAATTTCTTCATATTTTGATGATAAAAGAGTTCCTTAGTCCCACATTGCCCAGAAGAAAACTCTCCAGCCCTCCTAGCTCTATAAATAAGAGCCCTAGCTTCTAAAGTTCATTATCTCCGATAAAGATTAAGCTTTGGTATAGGGAGAAGCCAGGCTATGGGTTAATAGCTACTTCAAAGTAACGGATGTCAAGAAGAAGAGCTGGATTTCTACACCATCTTTCCACCAATGTCGATCCAAGACCAGAGATCAGGCTATTTTTTTTTTCTTTTTAAATTTTATGTATTTAAATTTTAAAATATTAATTAATATAAATTTTATTTTTTATACTTTGATTTTAGTTTTTTATTTCTATTATAATTTAATTTCTATATTTTAATTATTATTCTTTATTTTACAGCAAGTAGATGCGAAGATCTAATTAGTAGATCTTAGTATCAAGTTTACTTTTTTGCATAATTTAATTTTTACTTCATAATTTTAATTTTTAATTTTTGATTTCAAATTTTTTTTTAAATTCTTTTCTTTTTCTTTTAAGAAAATCAAAGATTTCAAATCTAAAAATACTACTTTTCTTATGGATTCGATCCGACTCACTGCTATCTATGCATTTTTAATTATTTTAGAAAATTGAATTAAATTGATAAATATAGTATCTTAACGATAACATCATGTTGTTATCACTGACCTCTATGGTTGGCCCACACGGAGCTCTTGATCTAGATCAGCCCTACTAGAGTGCTAGCTCTTCGCTGGGACCTTCAATGCCTGATCATGATCGATCCAATTGATTGCCTTCTTTTTGATCTCCTAGATACTCTAGAAAATCAAAATATATGCTTTGGAGAATGATGAAGTCATGTTTTAAATTTGTTGGTGATCCGATGCTCACAGCACTCGATCTCTCTGCCCGAACCCAGGGTCCCAACCCTGGGGTTTCACTCGGTCCAAAAACCCTGATGCACTGAAAACCCTCTCATGCACTCTTTGTGCGGAGTTTTTTCATGCAACAAGTTTTTATAGAAAGATGACTTTTCAAAATCTATAAACCATTTTTAGATCATATCTAAAAATTGGGTATCCTAAGATACCAAAATCAGAAGAGAATAGATGCATGATGGAAAAATAAAGTGTTGTAGGATTCTGCTCACCTTCACTCCAGGATTTCTTTTGCCTAAAACCAATGCCCAATCACTTTCAAATTTTTACTATAGAAAGGTAACCCCTCAAGATTCAAACATAAAAATTCTCATAATTTATTGCATGAAAAATAAGTAGAAATTCCATATGGAGTGGATAGGTTAAGATTGGTTGAACTAGTTTCAACCAACTTCTAGTATTCGAATTCAAATGGGGTCTTATCCTTTTCCAATGCCTATCCTAGAGGATGACAAGTAGAAGGACTCTCTTTCTGCTCACCCTCAATCTGAAATCATCCAAAAAAAATATACAATGAAAGATTGATAGGCATCGAGAATAGATAAGGAAGAGATTAGGTTTTTCAAATTTCAAACCAACCAAGTTGAATTCAAAATTCAACTTAGTTTGAACTGGTCCAACCCTTGGACCAGGTCAAAGGTAGAAGAAAAGAAGGGTGCACATTCATTTCTGCATGAGAAATCTCATGCAAAAATTAGAGGATGGCGTGGGTCAAGGTGGAAAAGTCAAATATGATGGGTGCTAGGGAGAATTTAAATTCAAATCTCATTTAACTTGGTCCTAATTGGTTTCAACCAAACTAATTAATTTGAATCTAATTAGATTAGATTAAACCAACCAAAATAGGCTTAACCTAAACTAATAAATTTTTAATTATATTAAGAATTAATTAGGTCCAGTTTCTAATCAAATCTGGGTCAAATCTTCCATAGTGATTAGGTCATCTCATGATCAGATCGGGTCAAATCTAATTGAATCAAATTTAATCGGACATAATCAAATCCTCATCGCTCAATTAAATTAAGCTAATTAGTAATTAAATTATTAATTAATCTTTTAATAAATATAAAGTTTCAATCAGATGGGTGTCTGGACATCAGAGTTTCATCAACATGAAACCCCTAAGGAGTCCCAAACCAGTGGGACTCTTGAACCCAACATCCCAAATGAATCAAACTCGCAATCATAGAGTTCCAAACTAGTGAAACTCTTGATCAGAGAGTCCCAAATGAGTAAGACTCAGAGTTTCAGTCGAATGAATATCTGGGCATCAGAGTCCCATCAATATGAAACTTCTAAAGAGTCCCAAACCAGTGGAACTCTTGAACACAGTATCCTAAATGAATTGAACTTGTGATCATAGAGTTCTAGACTAGTGGATCTCTTGATCAGAGAGTCCCAAATGAGTAGGACTCAAAGTTCCAATCCACTAGAACTCTTGATCACAATATCCCAGTCCAGTGGGACTCTTGACCATAGAGTCCCAAGTCATCAGAATTCTCGATCAAAGAGTTTCGGACATGAAGGACTCAGAGTTCCAGTCGAGTGAAACTTTTGGTCACAGAGTTCCAGTCCAGTGGGACTCTTAACCATAGAGTCTTAGATCATCGAGACTCAATATCAGCCATCAGATCAGGTTGAAACTCCTATAGTATATAACCCCATAGGTTCGAACCCTAAGTCAGTAGCATAGAAACTAATTTTCTATATTAATCGATGTGACCATCCAGCAATGGTACCTGACATTTGGATAGGTCGAATAATTGCAATGCAATATTGACAAACCTGTCGCATATGGTTACTGTATAATTCATCCCCTTAACCTCGATGCTCAAAGAACGATCTAGGATTTACTATCAATCCTAAAATTCATCTATAGTGTATTTCAAAACTCAGTATCCATCACATGGACCACTCTGACTGAGGATTTGCTAAATTGAAATACAGTGATGCACTTGCTCCAACACTTGGAGGGGTTAATCCCATCTTGACTCACACATCGATAAGCCAAGTACTTGACTGCACCCAATAGCATTCTATCATTGAATTTGAAATTCATGTAGTCTGGTACCTAAGTATAGTGAGTTACTTGCAGGTCACTATGGTGATCTCAGGTCTAAGGGACACTTATACCCATATCCTTTATGAGCAACTTTTGATAGTAGAAAGCTATGCAGTTGGATCACATTCAGTGAAATGTGCCCCTACACTTCACCAGCATGCCTTAATAGTATCTCCATACTTCTTGATTATGAGGATAACCAATACTTATGGCACACAACAACCTACACTCGATACGTTGTCATCCTGGATAATAATGAATCATTTAGTCACGAACATATTTTGAGGACTAAATTACAAATCCTTCTTTGTCGAGTCTAAATAGCCCTAAGGACTTCATCACAGAAGAGTTCATTACAGAAAGATGCACAAAGTGATGAAAATGCTAAAATAGTAATTTTATTTATTAATAATTCAAGTATAATTATATTTAGTTCAACTATCTACAACCTAGATGATTGACTTTAGGATACAATTTCTAACACTAACAAGAGCAAGAACGAAGACCTCTAGTTGTTTAAGACTAGAGGTGAACCTTGTCCTAGCAAGAACGAAGACACCCATTATCCATGATGGGAGGATGGGAGAGGCCCTTTCAACGATCCTTTTGCATCCATCCTATCCTGTTAGAAATAGGAGAAAAATCTCATCCTAACATTAATAAAATGAAGACCTCTGATTAGTTAAGATAGGAGGAGGGGAGAGGCCTTTACAATAGCCCTTTTCCACTCCTACTGTCCTATTAGAAATAGGTGGAGAACCTCATCCTAACATAAGCAAAACAAAGATCTCTGGTTACTTAAAATAGAAGGAGGGGAGAGGGCCCTGCGATGGTCCTTTGGATGCCCCTACTAACCATGTCAGGAGTAGAAGAAGAACCTCATCCTGACATGGATGAAGACCTTCGATTACTTAAGATAGGAGGAAGAGCTCACCTTAATAGAAGTAAAAATCAACCTCGTTAGGAATGGGAGGAGGCCTCTCCTGACATGGGGACAAAGTAAAGGTCGTCATCGTCAAAAATAAAGGGAGGACCTAGCAATGATAGAAGGACAAAGGAAAACCAACCGAGTTGGAAATGGAAGGATAACCCTGTCCTAGCATGGAGAAAGACCCCTAGTTATGAAGAGATAGGAGAAAAACCATCTTTCAACAATCATTTCAAGAAAAGATTAGACGAAGGAAAAATGGAAAACCAAGGAATATCAAACCCAAGCAAAGTGAAAAAGACGATTGAAGAAAACATTTCTTTATTGAAATTGAAGTTCATTCATTACAAAATGAAGGTCTGTGAAACCATGTACAAAAAGGTAAAATAGATGAGGTCCTAAGGACGACCAGAATCCTCAGACTTTAGACTATCGACTTCAGCCATCACGAGGGATTGCTTTAAGCTAACAACTTCTTCTTTAAGTTCTTTCCTCCTTGATAGGTTCTCTACGAACAACCTATCAGCCTACCAAAAATTATCCTTAGACTGCCATAGCTATCTTCTTAAGGCCGTTGATTCGGCCTCGACATCCTTAATAGCTTGTTGCTCATAGGCCATTTGTATCTTCAACTATTGAAGCTCGGCCTTCTCCTTCTCATACGATGCTGAATGATCATCAAAGGATTTTCTTAAAGAAGTAAGTTGCTCTAATTCTCTGCTAACACCAGCCTGTTGACTATCAATTAACTACCTCCAAAGATGAGTCACTTCATCTCAAGCCATCTTAAGCTCGCGCTCAAGTTTAGACATTTCTCCACCCAGCATACTCCGTAACTATTGTACCAAGCTTCGGTATCCTAAGTTATTTCTGGAGCTCCAAAAATTTTTTCGACCAATCTCAGTCATACCGCACCTTCTCAGAAGACCATGGCAAGCTCCCTTCCAATAGTAGAGTTTTTTCTTTTGCTGTATTAAGCTTAACTTCAAAGGAGCTAGCTTTGGCTGTTTAAGACCAAGTCTTCTCACTGGCATTCTTTTTGGTCTCTTCGAGCTCAACTTTAAAATCCCTTTTCTTTCTGATATAATTCATAGAATCCTATTTATGCACTTGGCATAATCGAGTAACCTCGATTGTTAACTCTGAGTAGCTTTTCCTCGACTTTTAAAGTCCACCTTCAACCTTCTTCAACTTCTTTTTCACCTTATGAACTTTCTTTTTGAAGCTTTTAGCAATAGATTTTAAAGGGATGCCCTCAGGTAGCGGTGCAGCTTCGGTTGAAATAGGAGGGTCAAGACTTTGCTCATTAGAGGAGTTCTAAAATACAAGCACCACAATACGAGTATGAAATTTAATTTACTTTCATTGCATTCATGATATGTTTGAATACATTGAAAGAAAAAAAGAAAAAGTACAAGTCATCAAATGTTTTCGATCTCGACCAGTACAGTAGCAGACAAGGTCTGTTCAGGAGTAGGTTTGAAGACCGCGACTACAGGCTCAGCAACTTCAGGGGCAGGTTCGATGGTAGGAGAGGCAGCACCAGCATTGGAGGGACTGGCTTCTTCACTAGGTTCGTCCATCAGAAGATCAAGGTCAACCTTAGGGAAGTTCTTTGCAACCCTCCTTATGCAAATCTTAAATCCTTCTAGAAAAGCTTCCATGGAGAAAGCGATCTTGATGTCTTCCATGGCTCGGGAACACTTGACGGTTTTGATAGCCCGCTCCCTCTCAGCATCGATCTCCACTTCATCCTTCTTCCTCTTGTCTTCTGAAAGAGCTAAGGTCACGTTCAACCCTGTCGAAGCCTCCTCTTCCCTCCATAATGCCTCCTGATGGTGTCCGACTTCTGCAGCTTGTATCTCTGAGGCCACCTTCAAACAGTCGACCTCAACCCGAGCCCTTTCGATCTCCACTCGAGCCTCTTGGAGGGCCTTAGAAGCCTTGGCCTAGCAAAGATTAGCTGCCTTCAAATGGGCAAACAAATAGTGCCCTAGCTGTAGAATAAAGAAAAACCAGGTCGGAGCTTTGAACATGCATCCTACATTCAATCAAGTTTGGAGAAGTTTGTTACCTCCAGATAAGTGGCGATGGATTCATCGAACCTCTCTGCATTCTCCTTCTGGACCATTCTATTGATGATGTATGGGAGAATGCTGTCCAACATCAAAGAATGGATGACCTCCCAATCATCCAAAGAATCCTGCTCTTGGCTATATCTCTCACCACTAGAGCACTCGACCTTCCTCTTGACCTTCTTGGCGATGGCATTTTTCTCCTTCTTCTTTGTCTTCTCCACGACTCCTCCCCACTCAGGAGATATAGAGGAAGCGGCTTCATCAGGTATGGCCGGACTTGATGCCATCGTGATAGTTTCTGGGATGGGCGCTACCTAGATCGGCATGGCTGGGACAAGCTCTTCAGCACGAGACCTCTTCGAAGGTTCCCCAACAAAGCTGCCCTTCATTTTAAGGGACTGGATCTCCTTCGTCAAGCAATTTTTCTCTTCAAGTGTCATTTCTATGGTAGAAAAAGTTGAAGTTAGAAAAAGAAAGAAAATAATGTACAATTGATAGGTCACGAAGGACTACCTATCGGGTCAAGAGGACTGAGACCAAGGTTAAATAAGGTTTGATCATCTAGGAGTTTGGAAATTGGGAGAGCTGGGTAGTTCTTTAGTCTATCAGCCAAGTTTCGATCCTCTTTCTCAAGTCCAGGAGCTCGACGGGTTAAATCCCTTATTTCTCTCCAAGAAGGAAGTTCTAATTCTAAGGAAGGACATCAAACAAAAAAAAATTTTTCCTTCCAGCTGTGAATGGAAGAAGGGGCGCTATTAAGCAACCCCTTCTTATCGAACTAGGAAGAGACATACCACCATTCTTTGGTGGTGGGATGATGTTTGAAGGTAAAAAAATTATAGAATAGAGAAATGATAGGTCAGACATCAGCCATAATGTACAAAGAGAGAAATTCTATGACGAACCTAAGTGAGTTCGATGCCATAGCGGCAAAGAAAATATTTAAGAACTTAAACAAGTTGACTACAAAAGGAGGTGTGGGTAGCCAAAGTCTTGCACGGAGGGTTTCAACATACAAACAAGTTCGACCTGGAGGAGGAGAGCAGGCTCGATCGCTAGAACTAGGAAGTTCGAGCTCATATTTAGAGAAGATTCTGAACTGGATCCTGATCAAAGAGTGGTCTTCATGCAAAAGTCTATAGGAGATGTTATCAGGAATGAATGAAGGTTGGGACACTTCTACAGGTTCGGGATCCTTATTGGATGGATCCATCAGTGCTAGATGAGCCAAACTCTCAGAACAAGTTGATCAAGATCCTTCGGTGGACATATGGATCAAACTAAGTTGGAAAAACTCAAAAAAAATCAAGAAAAATAAGACTCAAGACTTTCTCAAAGAAATCGAATGGACGAAGATACTAAAAAACATAGGAATAATCAGTAGGAGGGTTTAGGGACTGACCTAAATCGATGGAAAAGAATGAAGAGATGGCAAGCTCAATGAAAATCGAATGGGAAAACCCTAGAGAATTGAGGAAGATGACAAAAGACACTAGTACTCTAAAGCCAGAAGGAGATGAAGACCAAAAAGAAAAGAGGGGAAATTTGGATGAACTAAAATCCTAAAGGAAGAAGATGAGCTTAAATATCTATAAGAGTCGTAGGCCTCCACTGATCAACCTTAGGTTGACATGTGTCCCGTTCATCATAGTAGAGGATTGGTAATGGATAGAACCATAATTGCACCATACCATAGGCAGCGCTTCAGCAAGAATTTCAAAAATTATCTTTTCGGATCACTTCGTATTTAAGAAGTTTCTGTACCAGCATGGTAAATGTCAAAACTTCCTTTCTAATAGGCGTGAAGGATGGAAAAGGACTTCCACATTCACATTTTTTGACTCCCTTCCTTCGAATTTTGAACTTGAGAGTATGGGGCTTATGTTAGGGGTAAACCCTCACGTGCTGAAGTCCAATAGGATGCCAGGTCGTGGAGCGACCTCATCTGCCGACAACAACTGTGACCAACTTCAACCAGTGAAGAATTCCTACTTAGCGCCAAGACCACAAACCTCCAACTTGGACTTGCTAGCTGACTTTTTCTATTCTGATCACTAGCTTTTTCAGAGAACTCCAGAACCTACAAGGCATGTGGGTTTTACCCAGATGAGCTTGAACAGTAATGACAGCCCTCTAAGCAATTAAGTGTTCGGTCCTAGTGTAATATGGCTTGGCTAGCACTGAAGTTGCTCGAACTCCTTCCCAACTAGAACTTTCCCAGATTATTCAATCTTGATCTACAGAGCTACACCTCGGATGAATTTCTGCAATATGCAGATAGTGATGGGTCTTTGGATTCTCGCACCAAGAACCTTGAATGTGCAAGCAAAAAGACCTGATCTCCACTTTATTAACCTTCGGACGGCCTTGAAAATAGCTGAGCTTCAAAGGAACGGATGAGTTGCAAGAGTATCACAATCATCCACCCATCACAACATTCCAATCGCTAGGAATGTTCCTTCTAGCCGAATTCTTGGTCGTCGTCCAAAGGGCCCCTTCCAATCGAGCTTCTCTCCATCGTCGAAAGGATCTTGGCATTCATCCTTAATACTGTGAATACCAATCAATGCACAGACAATCTTAGTGACATCCAAACCTCTTTTGAATTACTATCTCCTCCAAGCCAAACTCCTTCAGCCTTTTGGACGCTTCCGATAGATCTTCTTCCAGACTCTTCTAGTTGCCCTCTTTCCAAATGACCTCCTCCAATTAGATTTTCTTCTAGACAAACTCCTCCCATTAGCCAAGCAAGCTCCAATCGATCAACCTCCTTCCGATCGACCTTCTTCTAGCCACCCGAAAGGACCTCGTCATCCACATGAATCCAACTACCAACTCAGTACAAACCAATCCATAAATAGGTGACCTTGAAGAAGTCTGAACTTCTCTAAAAATGTTGTGACTCGAAGTTCTTCACTGCCAATGCCTGTTCCCTTCAAACTTCAACTATCAAATCCCAATGGACTTGCACATCATGACAACGGACACCGCTCTCCATAACAAACTCCACATGGTACCAAATGGTCCACTATCAGATGGTTATGGCTGTCACCATTAGTTTGTTACAAACTCCATCTATAAAAAGGATCCTTTAGATACGTTTTTCTCTAAGCTCTCTTTTCCTTCCTGATAGTTTACTACTTTCTTTTCTGAACACTCCATTATTATTGACCAGAAGAGCTAACTTGATTGTCGGAGTGTCCTACTGAAGCCACCACCCTCAACTCCCGATAGGGCTTTTATTTTGTAGGTCCTCAGTGGTAACCTCATCTTCTCCATCTCTAACTCTATTCTGACATCAACTAGATTCTGCACCAACACTAGTCTTATTGCCCAAGGATGGCTATCCATGAGAGAGGGTGAATTGGTTATTTAAAAATTTAAACTATGAATATGCTGAATTTTAATGCTATGTGCTTAGTGAAATAAAGTAAAACACAAGTATAGATGAAGAACAATAGAAATGAAACTACATAAACACAAACACCAAGCTTTTATAGTGATTCATTACCAATCTCGGTACCTACATCTACTCCCCAAGTAATCTACTTGGGAATTCAACTATAATCACTCAACTGATTATAGTTTGATTATTTTTCCTGGGTTCATAATCCAACCCGGTTGGTTTTGACCTAGGCTCACTAACTATAATCTTTATAATGATTATTTTTCGGACTCACAATCATCCTAGTTGGTATTTTCTAGATCACCAACCAAAACCATACAAGATTATTTTTCTCCGATCTAACAATCAACCCCGATTAGTTTTAACCTTGGCTCACCAATCAAACCACTAAAATGTCTAACTCTAGACTTGGACCAATCCAAGTTTCTCACCCGAAGAAACTTAAAATAAAATATAAAAATAAAAAAATAATTTAAAAAAAATAAAAACTCTTTAAATAATTAGAAAAAGTTTGAGTGATGATAGTTGAATGCTTGACTTCTTCTTGAATGCTTGAGTGATGATGAGACTTCTTGATTCTTGACTTGATTGCTTCTTTACTTTAATTCACTCTTGATCTCATTTGCTTAAGGATGATTTATAATAAAAGGATAAAGGTTAACTTTGAAATCAACTCCTTCTCTTCTCTTTTTTGCTCACTTCTTTGACTTTCTTAAATGAATACTCAATGAAACTCTCAAAAAGCTTCTCTTTGATGCTCAAAATATTTCTTTATATATCCTTAAGATTTTTGATCATTTTTAATTTATTTTAGAGGTCTTCAGAACTGATCTAGCCGTTAGAAACAAGAAAATAGCTTTTGAAAAGAAGTTGGGGCTGAAAATTATAGATCTGGAAAAACTAGCCATTATAGTGAACTTAGTCAACTAAGTTTCTCTGAGTCGACTAAGTCTTAGTCTACTCAATCTGACTTAGTCTGCTAAGTAGACAAAGCTTAAAAATCTATCTTTCTATCCTGCTACTATTCTTTGAGACCGAGTCTACTAACTTTCTAACTTAGTCAACTAAGTCTCTTGGGTCCTGAATTTTGATCTTTCTATACTTTTTGGCTTCTTTATTCTCTAAGACTGAGTTGACTAACTCCTAACTTAGTTGACTAAGTTCTATACTAAGCATGCCATGAGATTTTTAGTAGCTTTTCTTGTCCGAATTTATTTATAAACTAGACATGCTTTCTAAACTTGATTTAACTCTCATTAACCATCTTTTTTAAGATGTGTCAAGTCTAGTTTTTTTGCTTCAATGATCTCTTGATTGGTTGTACTCAATTTAATTGATGAAAATCACTTAGAGCATTATGAGCACCTAAAATTTAAGCTACACATCTTCAAAAATAATATTAGTAACATAATAAATTATACTCAAAATTCTTTGTCATCATCAAAATCAATCTTTAGGTCAACAATCTCCTCCTTTTTGATGATGATAAAATTTTTGAGTATATGCAAAATAATATATATTAAGTTTCAAAAGAATTACATATTTAAAAGATATGAAATCAGTAAATAATAAAAACATACTTCATTCTAGTTAAGTTCAAACATATACTCAATAATAACTCTTCCCCTTTTTGACAGCATTAAAAAGCTCATAGGAAGGATAAAAGACTAATCATAAAAATCAATAAGATATGAAAATTTATCATCAAAGTTTTCTTTAAAAAACTTTTCTTTTGACCTAAAATATGTTTAAAGTACTTTCAGTTTTAGAAATTAGGTTGAATTGAAATATCAAAGGCTCTTATTCTTTTTTTGAATGAATATGATCTTTTTAATTAGATTTTCAAGTATATACTTTTAAGCATTAAAAGGAATAAAGCTTTTCAAAATATTTAAATATGAAATCAAGCATTATATGTACTTTAATATTCAATCTTTTCTTTCAAAAAAATTTTAGTCAATTAAATTCAAAAAAGTTATGTTTCAAAAATATATCGAGCAAGTCAATGATAGTATTAAAGCAAAAATAATTTTATAATGATTTCTGAATGCACATCCAAAGTTCTGCATTATATTTAGATTTTCAAATGAGTTTCAAAAATAGATTTAAAAATTTATTTTGACTCCAACTAATTATTTAGAAATAAGATTGAGTAATCAAATCATGCAAGTCAAATTTGATGATTACATGAAAGCTTAAATTCAAAATACTATAAAGTAATTGATTGAAAATTTATGATCATCATTTATTTTTTTTAATTTTGAATCAAAGCTAGATAATATTCAACAAATATCTCTCCCCCTATTCTTAAGAGTAAATGTCATAAAATTCATCATAAAATATATTTTTTAAATAGTAGGTGAATCAAAAATATTTCTCCTTCTTTTTTTTTTCAAGCTAAGCATCTTTAATTAATACCAAATTAATCTTTAAATATTTAGTCAAAATTTGCTCCTCCTTACTATATGCCATATTTTTTAGTTTCATTCCTTGCTTACTCTTGATACAACTGAATCAATACTTGTCCTTATTGAATTTTGTCTCTCATAATCAAATTTATATCACATTAAAAAGATATAACATCATGATAAGATTTTGATGTAATTTGATATGTTAAATTTATTTTCTTCATTTACCAAATTTTCTCTCCCTTATTGTCATTATAAGTGTTTACTATAATTCATGATACCAATTAAGTTTGAAAATATTTCTTTAAAAAATTCAGCTTATCAAACAAATATACCAATATTTCAAATTATTCTTACACTCTAATCATGAATGTTCATAAATCAATTTTACTTAATATATCTTCAATCATAATCAATTATAATACTCAATTATAATAGATAATCAAAATAATATTATCAAAATAAATAAAATAAAATATTAAATCATTTGATATGCAGTTGAGTAATACTAGAATCATGCATCAATATTTCAATATTCTTTTTTATTGAATGATAGGAGTAATTATCAATTACTGAGACTAACTTATCTCCAAGAATTTTAATTCTTCCATCTTCAATTTTGTGCCTTGAGCATCCACAATTAAGGTGCCATTCTCTTTTGGATTAGAGGGATGTCAAGCACACCTATACTTATAAAGATCAAGTATATTTTGGTACCCAAGATAACTTGGATTCTTTAAGACTAGTATCAATGGTTCCTTTTGGAACCCAAATTTGCTTGATCTTTATATTTTTTATGTATTAGCCCAATAATTAAATGATTTATGTCTAGCTTTGTTGCATTTAAAGCATATAATAAATTTGTTATCAAAATGATATTTATCAATAGAAATTTTTGAAAATCTTAATTTTGCAAAAGAGTTAGCTTTAGATGTCATATTTTGTTTAATATGCAAATTTTGTGAACCAATGGAGAATTTATCTATAATTGATTTTAGTTCATTTATTTCATTTTTCAAAGTTTCATTCTTTTCTAACAAATCTTTTTGTTTAATTAATAATTTATTCTTTTCATCTACTATGTGTTTTAATCTATCTATTTCTTTTTATAGACTCTCATTTTATTTAATTAAGTCATCTTGTTTAGTTTGCAAATCTTTCTTATCTTCTTCTAATCTATCTTTATCTTTATTCAAATTTTGATTTTCCTTTTTAAGCTCTTTGTTCCTTTTAGGCAGCCTTTTAAAATCATTAAATAATTTAGAAAATGCATCATGTAATTCATCAAAACTAAAATTATTAGATTGATTTAAGCTTATCTCTTCATTGTGAGCCATCAAGCATAGGTTTGTCTCTTCTTCACTTGAGGATGACTCTTCATCAGAATTTGAGCTCTCACTACTTTTTCAATTAGCCAATATGGCTTTTTTTCTTAATTTTTTTGAGCTCTTTTTCAGAGTGGGATAGTCCTTTTTATATTTTCTAAATTGATTCTTTTCTTTTTTTTCTCTTCTTGAATCAATATTTTTCTTCTTTCTCATGAATCTCATGAATCTTCTTATAATCATTACTATTTCTTCATTATCTTTCGAATCCTTGATAGAATCACTTGAACTTTCTTCAATGGTTGATGACTTGAGTGCGAAGGTTCTTTTGTTCATCTCTTCCTCCTCCATGCTTTGGTTCATATTGAGCTCATATATCATGAGCGATCCGATTAACTCTTCCAAAGCAAGCTTGCTAAGATCCTTGGCTTCTTGAATTGCTATTATTTTTGCTTTTCTAGCCTTCGACAAGGACCTAAGAATTTTGCATATAAGATCGCTATTAGAATAGTCTTTTCCAGGACTCTTTAATTCATTTATAATTTTAGTAAATCTTGTAAACATATCACTTATTGTCTCATCAGGTTTCAGTTTGAACAACTCATATTTATGAACCAACATATTTATTTTAGATTCTTTGACTTAACTTGTACCCTCATGGGTCACTTCAAGTCTATCCCAAATCTTTTTTGCAGATAAACATGTTGATATTTTATTGAATTCATTATAATCTAACGCATAATATTGAATATTAATAGCTTTAGCATTTAATTGAGCTAGCTTTTTATCTAGCTCATTCCAATCTTTTTTGGTTTAGGTACACACATATCATTGACAATTATTGTGGGTGTACGAGGTCCATTAAGTATGACATTCTACATGTCATAATCTTGTGGTTGAATAAAAATTCTCATTCTAATTTTTCAATATGTATAGTTGGTGCCATTGAAAAAAGGAGGTCTAATTGTTGAGTGTCCTTCACTCAACAAAGAG
The DNA here is from genome assembly GCA_006176705.1 of Cocos nucifera. NCBI lineage: Eukaryota > Viridiplantae > Streptophyta > Magnoliopsida > Arecales > Arecaceae > Cocos > Cocos nucifera. The sequence continues at coordinate 12,683 of QRFJ01003521.1, read as the reverse complement.
CCAAATGGATCAGCCATAAGATCTTTAGCTCTAGAATAAAGAGAAAATTTAGAGCACCTGCTCTAATACCAATTGTTGCCCAAGGATGGTTATGAAGAAAAACTCTATTTTTTGGTATAGGATCATTCATATCTGATTAGATCTGAAGGAATATTTCAAATATTTTTCTTCTAAGATTATAATCAGATCTGAGACATCTCGAATCTAATCCTTTAAGATCTAAAATTAAGATTAAAAATTAAATTGAATCTAATTAATTTCATACCTTGTATTTTGGGTAATCAGATTATCCTATGATAATCCTAATCTATCCGAAGGTTCTGGAAGGATCCATGCACGTGCCTGGCCTCTACTAGTATCCACTCAGATAGGATCTAGACATCTTCTCCTCATGAATCTTTCCTCCAAATATCAGATCTGAATTTGATCTAAAAGTCCTTCAAAATAATTTTTGAAAGCAGCATATCCGTCTCACGAACACCATCGCGTAAATGCTGAACTCTTCATAAATTTGATTGGATCTTCTTCTTAGATTTATTTCCAACCTTTTACATGTAAAAGAAGGAGAGAGAGGGTAGGGAAGATGAAAGGGGTGATAGCCTTTGGGTATAAAAAATTATTTCATTCATGAAGAGCCTTGGCGCAAGGGTTCTTATACAAAAGCATAGCACCAAGTTAAAGTCCCTCTTTGACCAAAATCTTCATTTATTCAACCATTAAGACCCTTGGCTGATCTCCACAAAACTCCCTAGATCCTAACTAATTTTGATGCCAAAAATCAATGTAGAAGGTGGCTGCATGAGTAGATTAGGAAGAGTCCACTATGCCTAGGACTCTTCCCTTAAAAGTTTGATCCAAATCAACCTCTATTATAACTCAGTCTAGACACCTTCAAAAATTACAGAATTGTGTACACCCAATGTATGACTCATACCCTATCAAAAATTTAAAAATTAGATCAAAAAGATTTTTAGAGAATTTTTTAGAAGCCTTTGATCAGGTGATCCTCAATTCTCTCAATTGGGTCAACTTTTGACCTAGTCCAATTGCACTAGGAATGGATTTAATTTCTATAATTAATCTAATCTAGATAGATTTTAGTTAGATGAAAATAAACTCATTCAAGATATAAGAATAAATCAAATTAAATTTGACTTAATTATGATGAATCAGAAAGATTATAAAAGAAGAAATTTAGGCTCAATCGTGTGCTAGCATGATTACCTTGAACCTGATTAGATCTAACCCAAATCAATCGAACTAGATTAGATCAATTGATGACATCCAGATCCAAATCCTTATTTGTGTGACCTAGTTAGATTCAATTATGTATTGTAATGAGACATGTCATGATCTCCATCATCAACATTATTAAAACACCTTTCAATGTATCAGAACTATTCTGATTCATATAATTAAAATGATTAATCATCAAAATTATTCTACCTACTCCCAAAATCTATAGTAAAACGTAGCAGTATATGGTGGCAATCCATTAAAACTAAAAATGAATCTCTCAGTGTAGTTATCTATGTGATTGGGTTCTTTTATCTTGAGTCCTGACAGGATTAGGGTTAAGGTGAACTCGTCAAACCCAATATCCGTCATATGAATTAATCATTTGATTCAAGTCCAATATAAAATCCTAATGGAAACTCTTTCTATCATCTTTACTTTACCATAGCCATGGGCTTATGGACTCAATCTCATGATTATCATAGAGCTACTCCTCATTTACCGAGGTAGATAGATCCTTTATTGGTGCAATCTAATTCCTACAATGAACATGCTATAACCAACATACACCTCAAGATTCTGAATGACTAGGAGATTGAGTTATAGTATAGTCAAACTATAACATCCTCAAGATAAACTATCGATGCACCTTAGGTCAAAGAACTAGACACATCTACTGCAGTATCGAGCCAGTCATCGACGGAAAGGTAGGCTTTCTTATGACTACTCGAGGTAGTCACGCTCAATGCCCTCATTCTCTAATGAGTACCTATACTCTCACTCCGGTATCTCCATACCATAGATTCAAGATACATCTATCCTAAGTAAGCGATCATACATTAACCTTCTAGATCGATCACCACCCTCATGATGATCCTACGGTCGAGAGCAGTTTATGAGTTAATTATAAAAATTAATGTCTTAAATTTTTAACTCTTGAAAATATGAATTATCATTACCATTAACTCAAAGGATGTATCATAAATACTTTAAATATATACTATGATAGAAAAATAACTCTTTTATTAATTTATAGTCAAAATTATAAAATTATCCTTAGAAGTGTATTACAAGTGTTAGTCAATCTGGTTGCTAGGGCACATATTTAATAAACTCCAACTTGATCTAAAGCCAGTTGGCTACAAATCTAAGTTCCATCTTCTTAAGATAGGCTTCAATCTTCTATTGGCTCAATAGCTTTGTCAGTGGGTCTGCGCATTATCTGTAGTGTCGACTCTCTTAACCTCGATGTAATCCTTCTCGAGGTAATCGTGGATGAGATGGTATTGCCGCTCGATATGCTTAAATTTTTGGTGAGACCTCAGCTCCTTAGCTAGGGCTATGGTGCCATTGTTATCACAGTATAGAGAGATAGAACCTGATGGCATCACTTCGAGCTCTATGGCAAACTTCTGAAATCAGAATGCCTTCTTTACAACTTCTGATCCAGCGATGTACTCTGCTTTCATGATGGAATCTGTTATCACAGTCTACTTGAAACTCTTTCAGCTGACAGTAACATCATTGCATATAAACAGACATCCAAATGTCAACTTTTGATCATCTATATCGGACATAAAATCTGAGTCTGTATATCCCTAGACCTAAAGTTCTCCATTACCAAAGACTAAAAACATATCTGAGTCTATATACCCCTATTTCCTAGCACAAGATCGTTCAGATCTGATTAGATTTGAAGGAATATTTCAAAAAAAAATTTCTCAAATCATAATTAGATCTAAGACATCTCTGATCTGATCGTTTAAGATATGATATTATGATCAAAAATAAAATTAAATCTAGTTTAATTTCATACCTTATATTTGGATAATTAAATTATCCTAAGATGATTCTAATCTATCCTAAGGTTATAGAAGGAGCCATGAAAGCACCTTGCCTCTACTGGTATCCACTCTGGTAGGATCTAAAGATCTTCTCCTTCTAAATTTACTCTTCAAAAGTTAGATCTGAATCTGATCTTGAAGTTCTTCAAAACTCTTTTGAATAGGCAGTGGTCGTCTCTTTCAGCAGTGCTATTTTTTCCTAATCTGGGTGCCTTTCTTCCTTGGATCACACTTGAACCTATGCCCAACTCCTTGGGTGTGGAGAGGAGAGAGAGAGGATCAGAAGATGTCATGGAATATATGTTGGTAGCCTTGTGGCATAGAGAATGGGAGAAGCACACAAACCCTAGGCACAGATAGGGTTTAAATAGTTCTTACTACGCCATGCAGTGCCACATCATCCCGGCCAATCAAAGGCCATCATTCAATCAGATCTAAATCTGATTGATGAAATGATGTCATTTGATCCAATTAGATGAGCACCCCTCTAAAATTTACATAGGTGGTGCCTAAACTGGATAAACCAAATCTATTTGGTGCCTAGGTGTATAAACCTATCAAAACACCCTGGACTCCCATCTATATGGGACTCCATCTTTTATGCATGTGGGGTGCATGCCTAGGGTGGTGTGCACCCGCTCTCTTACATCATTTAGCAGGGGGACAAGAGCCCCAAATGCTCTCCTATAGGCACTTGATACATGGCCCCAAAGTCCAAAGGTGTCCAGGGTTAATAGTTGACTTATGTCCAAAAATAGGAATTAGCGGGTGACAGGAATTAGTAGGTGTTGTCTTAAATCCATCTAATAAATTAAGACAATCATTTTCTAATATGGACAAGCTCTAGTCAGACTAAAACAAGGTTCTTGAGTGAGCCCAAATAAATTTGGCTCAGTCGAGATGAACCTGAGTGATTACAAAAAGGAGAATGTTAGGCTCAATGGTAGTGCTAGAACGATTTCCTTGAATCCTAATTGAATCTAATTCAGATCAATTGAACTAGATTAGTCTAATTGATGATCATTCAGATTCAAACCCTTGTTTGTGTGACCCAGTTAGGTTTAGTTCTATATGGTAATGGGACATATGTGCATGATCTCTATCATAGACATCATCGAAAATAACTTTTCGATGGATCAGAACTCTTCTGATTCGAACAGCTAAAATGATCGATCATCTAAATCATTCTAATTGCTCCCAAAATCCACCAGTGACACCTAGCAGTATATAGGTGGCAACCCATCAGAGCTGAATGCGAACCTCTTGGTGCAGCTACCTGTGTGATTGGGTTCTTCTATCTTGAGCCCCGATCAGGATTAGGGTTAAGGTGAACTCGTCAAACCCTAGTCTCTGTCATATGATGTAATCATTCGATTCGAGTCCAATGTGAAAACCCTAAATAGAAACTCTTTCTATTATGCTTCACTCTGCCATGGCCATGGGCTTCATGGACTTGATTCTCATGATCATCATAGGGCTACTCCTCTATCCACCGAGGTAGATAGATCCCATCTTGATGCAATCCAGTTCCTACAATGAACATGCTATAGCCAACATACACCTCAGGGTTTCCATATGGCTAGGAGATCCGAGTAATGGTGTAGTCAAACTATAACACCCTCAAGGTGAACTGCCGATGCATCTCAGGTCAAAGAACCAGACACACTACTGCAGCATCGAGTCAGTCATTGACGAGAAGGTAGACTTCCTAATGACTACTCGAGGTGGTCACGCTCAGTGCCCTCGTTCTCTAACGAGTACCTGTACTCTCGCTCCGGTGTCTCCACACCGTAGACTCAAGACTCATCTACTAAAGAGAAGCGATCGTACACCAACCTTCCGGATCAATCACCATCCTCGTGATGATCCTATGGTCGGAGCTGTTTATGAGTTAATAATGATTATTCATGTCTTAAATTTTCAACTCTTGAAAATATGAATTATCATTACCATTAACTCAAAGGATGTATCATAGACACTTTAAATACAGAGTGTGATAGAAAATAATTTTTTTATTAATTTATAATCAAAATTATAAAATTATCCTTGGAAGTGTATTACAAGTGTTAGCCAATCTGGCTTCTAGGGCACACATCTAACAAACTCTCACTTGATCTAAAGCCAATTGGCTACAAATCTGAGTCCTATCTTCTTAAGGTGGGCTTCAATCTTCTATTGGCTCAATGGCTTTATCAGCAGGTCAGCCGCATTATCTGTAGTATTGACTCTCTTGACCTCGACGTATCCCTTCTCAAGGTATTCATGGATGAGGTGATGTCGCCACTCGATATGCTTAGAATTCTGATGAGACCTCAGCTCCTTAGCTAGGGCTATGGCACCATTATTATCGCAATATAGAGGGATGGCATCTAATGGCATCACTCCTAGCTTTGTAGTGAACTTCTTGTACCAAAATGCCTCATTTGCAGTCTCCAATGCAGCGATGTACTCTGCTTCCATGGTAGAATCTGCTATCACAGACTGCTTTGAACTCTTCTAGCTGATAGCACCACCATTGCACACAAACAGACTTTCAGATGTTGACTTTCAATCATCAATATCGAAAATAAAATTCATGTCTATATACCTCTGGACCTGTTGTTCTCCATTACCAATGACTAGAAACATATCCTTAGTCCTGCTTAGGTACTTAAGGATACATTTTACAGATGTCCAGTGCTCTTCGTCTGGATTTGGCTGATACCTACTTATGACACTGACGGCATAGGCAATATCAGGTCGTATACATAGCATGGCATACATGAGGCTCCCTATTGTCGAAGCATAAGTGATCTTGCTCATGCATTCAATCTCCTCAGGTATGTTGGGACACATCTTCCTGGAGAGATGAATGCCATGTCTGAAGGATACCAATCCCCTCTTAGAGTTTTTCATACTAAAATATTTTAGTACTTCTTCTATGTACATCTTCTGTGAGAAGTCCCAGCATCCTATTCGGTCTATCTCCTATAGACCTTAATTCCTAGAATAAAGGATGCCTTCACCTAGGTCTTTCATAGGAGAACTTCCTTAGACAACCACATTTTGACTGTAGTGTCAACATGGGAAAATATCATTCCCAATTAAGGAGGATGTCATCCACGTACAATACGAGAAAGACAACAGCGCTCCCACTGATCCTTTTTTTTTGAAAACACAAGGCTCTTCCTCATTCTTGATGAATTCCCAAACTGATTTTGATCACATCATTGAAACGAGTGTTCCAGCTCCGAGATGCTTGCTTAAGTCCATATATGGACCTTTGCAGCTTGCATAACCTTATGATCATTATCACTAGGATGTGAAATCCTAGCGGCTATTCTATATAGATATCTTCTTCAAAATATCCATTTAAGAATGTTGTTTTCATGTCCATCTGCCATATTTCATAATCAACATAGGCTGCAACAGCAAGCAATATGCGGATGGATTTAAGCATGGATACAGGCAAAAAAGTATCCTGATAGTCAATTCCTTCGCGTTGACTATACCCTTTCACTACGAACCTTACTTTGAATGTCTCTACATTTCCATCGGCACCTATCTTTCTCTTGAAGATCCATTTACACCCAATAGGTACTATACCTTCAAGTAGATCTACCAAGGTCCAGACTTGGTTAGAATGCATTGAGTCAATTTCTGACCTTAGCAACTCTAACCATTTCTTGAAGTCAATATCTGATATTGCCTCATCATAAGTTTTGGGATCATCACCATGAACCCCATTCCAATGAGGAACATTTTTTCTACATCCCCTGAAATAGTATCTAAGTACCTTTTAGGAGGAAGAGAAATTCTACATGATCTATGAGGTGGAAGAGGTAGTGTCTGGGTTGGCCAATCTAATTTGGTTCCATAGGTTCCTTAGCTTGTTTCTCATCAGAGACTTTCTCTTCGAGTCTAATCTGCCTTCTGATGCCAGCATCTTAAATAAACAATTTTTCAAGGAAGATGGCATGTTGACTCACAATCACATTGTGGTCTTCTCGGGAATGAAAGAAATAGTATCCTAATGACTCTTTAGGATATCCTATGAATCGAGCTCTAAAGGACCTAGAACTCTAACTTGTCCGCTCTGTTGTCTTTTGACATGGGCCGGACAATCCCAAATTCTGAGATGACTCAAACTTGGTTTCTTACCATGCCATATCTCATACGGTGTGGTAGGAACAGGTTTTAGAGGAACCCTATTCAGTAGATATATTGAAGTTAACAATGAATGTCCCCAAAGAAAATCAGGGAGGTCTGTGAAGCTCATCATGGATCGGATCCATATCCAATAGAGTCCGATTTCTCCATTCTGAAATTCCCGTTGAGTTGAGGTGTTCCTGGTGGAGTCCATTGAGAGACTATGCCATTATTCCTTAAGATAGTCTAGGAATTTCTAACTAAGGTATTCACCTCCTCGATCTGATCGAAGAACCTTAATGGATTTTTTTAGTTTATTTTTCTACTTCATGTCTGAATTCTTTTTTTGAACTTTTCAAAAGCTTCAGACTTGTGTCTCATAAGATACACATACCCATACCTAGATAGATCATCGGTAAAGGTAATGAAGTAGACAAAATTGCCTCTAGCTGGCACATCAAATGGGCCGCACACATCAGTATGTACTAGGGCAAGGAGATCTGTGGCCCTCTCCCCATGTCCTACAAAAGGGAGTTTAGTCATTTTGCCTTGAAGACAAGATTCACAAGTTGGATATGACTCGAAAGTCAATGGACTCAATAGCCCATCGGATTTTCTCCAATTTGTTAATCCTATCTTCTGCTATATGACCTAATCTCAGGTGCCATAGATATCTATCATTTGGACTATCCCTAGGTCGTTTGGCATTCACGTTTTTGCTCGATAGTTAAAAATAGGTACATCAATATGTAACTGATAAAGACCATTAATAAGAAAACCATTTGCAATTTTATTTCTTTCATAAAGAATGTTACAATGGTCCTTAAAGAAGGTAATCACATAGCCTTCTTGTGCTAAGCATGAAACAAAAATCAAATTTCCTGCTAGCTGCAGGCACATAATAACAGTCTTTTAAAACTAAGTCTAAACCAGATGGTAATCGAAGAGGGTATGGATTTTCCCATGGCTACTGCAGCAACTCTTGCTCCATTACCGATGCATAGGATCATGTCTCCCATCCCTCAGCCTCCTGCTATCCTCAAGATCCTGCATAGAAGTGCACAGATGAGCACTAGAACCAGAGTCAAGCACCCAACTGGATGTAAGAAGAAACCATAAGGTTAGACTCAATAACGAGCATACCTCCAGAAGGACTTTCCTTCTTATTCTTTAAGGGTGGCCAGGTAAGTAGGGCAGTTCCGCTTCCAATGGCTGCTCGCTGTTGCAATGAAAACACTTTCCTTTGTTTGCAGCCTTCTTCTTCGACTTTGCCTTCTTCTTCTTCCCACCTTCCACCTTCTGCTTTTTCATGGACTTCTCTTTTCTTTCCATAAGACTTTTCTTTTGAAAGAAGTCCATTCCATAGCAAGAACTGAGCCTTTAGAACCTTTCATAGAAAGCTCAGCAGGTAACCAGCATATTCATTAACTCGGCCAAGGAATTCTTGAAGTTTATGCATGTGGTAATTCATGATGAATTGCCCATATGCATCAGTCAAGGATTGCAGAATAATATCAGTTCTACAGATCCAAGTCTAACTTCACATCCGAGCTTCTCAAGCTCTTCCATGTCCTTGATCATCATCAGACAGTGATCTTGGACTGACTGCCCATCACATATCTTAGCCTTAAAAAGTCATTTCGTGACTTGATATTTGGCTGCGCGACTCTGTTCACCAAACATCTCCTGCAGGTGAGCCAACATTTGATGGCGAGCAGTCCCGATATCTTCATGTTGGCGCTGGAGCTCATCAGACATCGAGCCCAACATGTAGTATCTGGCCTTATTATCTTCGTCCATCCATTTTTTCAGAGACGCTCTCTGTTCAGTGGATGGATGGGCTGGTAAGGTGGGAGGGTCCTGGTCCAATACATGGGTTAACTTCTCAAAACCCAAAATAATTTTGTAGTTCCTGAGCCAATCTTTATAATTGGGTCCAGTCAGTCTATGTGTGTCCAGGATACGTGCTAGTGGGTTGGACGCAGACATTTTCCTGTAGAGAGTCAAAGATTCTAGTTTAGATACTTATAATTTTGACTTGACCAATTTATTTAGAAATTTTATTTTTAAATAAATTAGCTCCCACTATTTTCTCGGATCCCTACACTCCCTCTGTAGAGATGCGAAAATCTCCATGATTAATGATTTCTAGTGGGTGGTGCGGTCTCACCAACTGACTCATCACCTCACCTAACAGTTATTGGTGATGGGTTAGCCAATGAGTGAACAACTCTTGTTCAATGATTCTCTAATCATGGTGCACCCAAACTTGGTCTCTAATTCATGAATCTCACCGTATCCGAAATATTGATCCACTCCTTAGTTAAGTCAGACCCACCATTTGCATAGACTGGGTTCCTAATTGGAGTCTCTCACCGTATCCGAAATATTGAGCCCAACTCATCCTCCAGCCCATAGCATCCAATGCCTAATAGACATGGTTGCATCTTTTCCGGTGCAACTGAGCCACTGTATCCAGTCCGAGAACAATCAACCCCGGAAAGGGCCCGCACACATCTACAATGGTGGAAGACCTCAGACTTAATCTTTTCTTAGGGAAGAATTGATTCAGGTCTCATTAAACTAGACTTGGCTTAGTCATAACAATTATGACTAACCTAGTGGCATGGGTTAGCTCGGATTATTGACCACCTCAGAATCAGAACTGTGTCAACAGATATGGCCAGGTAAGTGAGACCGGTGGAAGGAATATGCCATTAACTCGTACAAGAATGCATTCAGGTCGAGTAGCTTCCAATTAAAAACCAAGTCGGTCGTATCTGTGCCAAACTTACCTTAGACACCAAATTATTGAGTCAGAACCAATTGGGTTAGCCTACAATCCAGACTCTAACCTGGAGCAAAATTAGCTCTTAACTTGATCGGTCTTGCTTGATCGTGACTCGATCTTGACCCAGACTTAATCCTATTAGGCTGGTCAATTTAAGCATTGTTGATCCCCATCTAACCAACTCTTGATTCGGTTTGATCAACCGCTTAGACCTAATTGAGCTACCCAAGCCCGAACCCAGTATTTTATGAATATGTCTTAGATCTAAAAATTCTCAATTTTAGACCTAATTAATATTCCATAATCTTAATTCTTAATTAAGTTGGGTTCATAAACAAAATATGCATAATAAATCCTAGGGTTTCAGGATCTAGGGTTTTGCAAAGAAAGTAAGTTTTGGGATTTTTGATTAAGGACGAACACGCAGCACCCCTAAACGTCATAAGAACACCCCATCGAATGGGAGGAGAGGGCCTTTAAATCCTACTTCTTCATTCTTATGACCGGACGGCCAAGAGGAACGCCTTAATCAGGAACATGTAATTTTCTACTACAAAACTAGTTTTAGATCTATATCATATATCTCATATACAAATTAGATCTAATCATGGCATATTTTGCATACATCTCATGTATCATAACTAAAATAATATGCATATTTTCAGATCTAAATTATCTCATAATAATCTAAAAAATTAGATTTAAATTGATCTATATCAAAATAAATTCTAATCTAGACAATCTATGTAGAACTATTCTACAACTAGTCTAGAGCATGCATCAATCATATCTCATATGATATTTAAAATTAAATAAAAATTTTATTTTATTTTTTAGATATTATTATAATAATTATAATATCAAAAAATAGTAAATAAATAGATCTAAAATATGATTTAATCAAATTAAATTAAAACATGCAAGACTATTCTATAGAACTATTCTATTCTTTAGAACTAGTCATGCATATTTTCATAATCTTAGATCCAAATCATTTAATTTTAATTTTTTAATTTTAGATCTGATCACATCTCATGTGACATCTGAAAATCACTTTTATTTAATCATAATTAAAATAAAATTAGATCTAATAGATCTAAAGAACTGCTAACCTGGCTCTGATACCTATTGAAGGAAAAATCCTATTTTCGGGTACAGGATCGTTCAGACCTGATTAGATCTGAAAAAATATTTCTAAAATATTTTTTTCTTAGCTCATAATCAGATCTAAGATATCTCAAATCTAATCCTTTAAGATTTGATATTAAGATCAAAAATAAAATTAAGTCTAATTTAATTTCATGCCTTGTATTTGGATAATCAAATTATCCTATGATGATTCTGATCTATCCTAAGGTTTTGGATGGAGCCATGCAAGTAACTGGCCTCTACTGTTAGATATATGTGCCCTAGAAGCCAGAATTGGCTGACACTTGTAATACACTTCTAGGGGCAAAATTGTAATTTTGACTATAATTAATGAAATGGGTTATTTTCTATCACACCTGTGTATTTAGTGTCTGTGATACATCCTTTGACTTAATGGTAATGATAATTCATATTTTCAAGAGTTGAAAATTTAAGACATGAATAATCATTATTAACTCATAAACAGCTCCTGACCATAGGATCATCACGAGGATGGTGATTGATCCGGAAGGTTGGTGTACGATCGCTTCTCTTTAGTAGATGAGTCTTGAGTCTACGGTGTGGAGACACCGAGCGAGAGTACAGGTACTCGTTAGAGAACGAGGGCACTGAGCGTGAACCTCGAGTAGTCATTAGGAAGTCTACCTTCTCGTCAATGACTGACTCGATGCTGCAGTAGTGTGTCTGGTTCTTTGACCTGAGATGCATCGACAGTTCACCTTGAGGGTGTTATAGTTTGACTACACCATTACTCGGTCTCCTAGCCATATGGAACCCTGAGGTATGTTGGCTATGACATGTTCATTGTAGGAACTGGATTGCAATCAAGATGGGATCTATCTACCTCGGTGGTAGATGATCATGAGAATCTGATGAAGGGAAATCCTGATTTTCCGGTCCAGGTTCGTCCAGATCTGATTAGATCAAGAGATATATTTTCAAAAATTTTTCTTTGATCTCAATCAGATCTTGATATGTTTCAGATCTGATTCTTATTATTTTAATAAATAAAATAAAATAAAGATAAATTAAATCAAATTTAATTTACCTGATTTGGGTAATCCTATTACCCTGTAGATGATCCTGATTGCAGCGGAAGGTTCTGGATCTTAGCCACGCAAGCGCCTGGCCTCTACCGGTATCCACTCGGGTTGGATCTGGAGATCCTCTTCTTCTCTATCACACCTCCAAAAATCAGATCTGGATCTGATCTGGAGGATCTTCAAAACTCTTTTGAAGATCTGCAGTCGTCCTTTTGCAGCAGCGCAGCCTTCTTGCTTTTGATCGCCTTTCCTTGATCTGAATCGCACCAAACTAAGTCCAAAACACTTTTTGGACGTGGAGAGCAAGGGGAGAAGAGACTATGGCATGGAGAAGGAGGGGAGAGGCAGCCTTGGGTGGTTCTAATAGCATTAGAATTAGGGTTGGGCGCAGGGTCTTATTTATAGACCTCTTGTGATCCAACTCCTCTTCCTCTCAACCAATCACAACCCTTTGTGAAATCAGATCTAAATCTGATTGGTTGGAATAGAGAC
>QRFJ01003520.1:75471-112058 GCA_006176705.1 Cocos nucifera | reverse complement strand
GTCCAGACTTGGTTTGAGTGCATCGAGTCAATTCTCTGACTTCATTGCCTCAAGCCATTTCTCGGAGTCGATATCTGATATCGCCTCGTTGTAGGTTTTGGGATCATCACCATGAGCACCATTACCTATGAGGAACATTTCCTCTACGTCCTCTGAAATAATACCTAAGTATCTTTCAGGGGGATGGGAAACTCTTTCCGATCTACGAGGTGGAGGAGGTAGTGTTCTTATTGGCTCAACCTGATTTGGTTCCAACTTGGTCCTTAGCTCGTTCTCACTTGTGAGACTTTCTCATCAAGCTTAATCTGCTTTCCAATGCCGCTATCTTGAATAAACTATTTTTCAAGAAATATGGCATGTCGACTCACAATCACATTGTGGTCTTCTGGAATGTAGAAATAGTATCCTAATGACTCTTTAGGATATCCTATGAATCGAGCTCTAAAGGACCTAAACTCTAACTTGTCCGCTTGTTGTCTTTTGACATGAGCCGGACAACCCCAAATTCTGAGATGACTCAGACTTGGTTTCTTACCGTGCCATATCTCATACGGTGTGGTAGGAACGGTTTTAGAGGGAACCCTATTCAGTAAATAGATTGAAGTTAATAATGAATGTCCCCAAAGGAAATCAGGGAGGTCTGTGAAGCTCATCATGGATCGAACCATATCCAATAGAGTCCGATTTCTCCGTTCTGAAACCCCGTTGAGTTGAGGTGTTCCTGGTGGAGTCCATTGAGAGACTATGCCATTTTCCTTAAGATAGTCTAGGAATTCCCGGCTAAGGTATTCACCTCCTCGATCTGATCGAAGAACCTTAATGGGTTTTCCAGTTTGTTTTTCTACTTCATGTCTGAATTCTTTGAACTTTTCAAAAGCTTCAGACTTGTGTCTCATAAGATACACATACCCATACCTAGACAGATCATCGGTAAAGGTAATGAAGTAGACAAAATTGCCTCTAGCCGGCACATCAAATGGGCCGCACACATCAGTATGTACTAGGGCAAGGAGATCTGTGGCCCTCTCCCCATGTCCAACAAAAGGGAGTTTAGTCATTTTGCCTTGAAGACAAGATTCACAAGTTGGATATGACTCAAAAGTCAATGGACTCAATAGCCCATTTTTCTCCAATTTGTTAATCCTATCTTCTGCTATATGACCTAATCTCAGGTGCCATAGATATCTGTCGTTTGGACTATCCCTAGGTCGTTTGGCATTCACGTTTTGCTCGATAGTTAAAATAGGTACATCAATATGCAACTGATAAAGACCATTAACAAGGAAACCATTTGCAATTTTATTTCTTTCATAAAGAATGTTACAATGGTCCTTAAAGAAGGTGATCACATAACCTTCTTGTGCTAAGCATGAAACAGAAATCAAATTCCTGCTAGCTGCAGGCACATAATAACAGTCTTTTAAAACTAAGTCTAAACCAGATGGTAATCGAAGAGGGTATGTTCCCACGGCTACTGCAGCAACTCTTGCTCCATTACCGATGCGTAGGATCATGTCTCCATCCCTCAGCCTCCTGCTATCCTCAAGACCCTGCATAGAAGTGCACAGATGAGCACTAGAACCAGAGTCAAGCACCCAACTGGATGCAGAAGAAACCGTAAGGTTAGACTCAATAACGAGCATACCTCCAGAAGGACCTTCCTTCTTGTTCTTTAGGGTGGCCAGGTAAGTAGGGCAGTTCCGCTTCCAATGGCCGTCGCTGTTGCAATGGAAACACTTTCCTTTGCCATCGACCTTCTTCTTCGGTTCTGCCTTCTTCTTCTTTGATCCTTCCACCTTTTGCTTTTTCACAGACTTCTTTTTCTTTCCATAAGACTTTCTTTTGGAAGAAGTCCGTTCCATAGCAAGAACTGAGCCTTTAGAACCTTTCATAGAAAGCTCAGCGGTAACCAGCATATTCATCAACTCGGCCAAGGAATTTTGAAGTTTATGCATGTGGTAATTCATGATGAATTGCCCATATGCATCAGTCAAGGATTGCAGAATAATATCGTTCTGCAGATCCAAGTCCAACTTCACACCGAGCTTCTCAAGCTCTTCCATGTCCTTGATCATTGTCAGACAGTGATCTTGGACTGACTGCCCATCACGCATCTTAGCCTTAAAAAGTCATTTTGTGACTTGATATTTGGCTGCGCGACTCTGTTCACCAAACATCTCCTGCAGGTGAGCCAACATTTGGCGAGCAGTCCCGATATCTTCATGTTGGCGCTGGAGCTCATCAGACATCGAGCCCAACATGTAGTATCTGGCCTTATTGTCTTCGTCAATCCATTTTTCCAGAGACGCTCTCTGTTCAGTGGATGGACGGGCTGGTAAGGTGGGAGGGTCCTGGTCCAAAACATGTGTTAACTTCTCTGAACCCAAAACAATTTTGTAGTTCCTGAGCCAATCTTTATAATTGGGTCCAGTCAGTCTATGTGTGTCCTAGGATACGTGCCAATGGGTTGGACGCAGACATTTTCCTGTAGAGAGTCAAAGATTCTAGTTAGATACTGTAATTTTGACTTGACCAATTTGTTTAGGGATTTTATTTTTAAACAAATTAGCTCCCACTATTTTCTCGGATCCCTACACTCCCTCTGTAGAGATGCGAAAATCTCCACGATTAATGATTTCTAGTGGGTGGTGCGGTCTCACCAACTGACTCATCACCTCACCTAACAGTTATTGGTGATGGGTTAGCCAATGAGTGAACAACTCTTGTTCAATGATTCTCTAATCATGGTGCACCCAAACTTGGTCTCTAATTCATGAATCTCACCGTATCCGAAATATTGATCCACTCCTTAGTTAAGTCAGACCCACCATTTGCATAGACTGGGTTCCTAATTGAGTCTCTCACCGTATCCAAAATATTGAGCCCAACTCATCCTCCAGCCCATAGCATCCAATGCCTAATAGACATGGTTGCGTCTTCCCGGTGCAACTGAGCCACTGTATCCAGCCGAGAACAATCAACCCCGGGAAGGGCCCGCACATCTACAATGGTGGAAGACCTCAGACTTAATCTTTTCTTAGGGAGAATTGATTCAGGTCTCATTAAACTAGACTTGTCTTAGTCATAACAATTATGACTAACCTAGTGGCATGGGTTAGCTCGGATTATTGACCACCTCAGATCAGAACTGTGTCAACAGATATGGCCAGGTAAGTGAGACCGGTGGAAGGAATATGCCATTAACTCGTACAAGAACGCATTCAGGTCGAGTAGCTTCCAATTAAAAACCAGTCGGTCGTCTGTGCCAAACTTACCTTAGACACCAAATTGTTGAGTCAGAACCAATTGGGTTAGCCTACAATCCAGACTCTAACCTCTGAGCCTAATTAGGTCTTGCTTGATCGTGACTCGATCTTGACCCAGACTTAATCCTATTAGGCTGGTCAATTTAAGCATTGTTGATCCCATCTAACCAACTCTTGATTCGGTTTGATCAACCGCTTAGACCTAATTGAGCTACCCAAGCCCGAACCCAGTATTATGAATATGTCTTAGATCTGAAATTCTCAATTTTAGACCTAATTAATATTCCATAAACTTAATTCTTAATTAAGTTGGGTTCATAAACAAAATATGCACAATAAATCCTAGGGTTTCAGGATCTAGGGTTTTGCAGAAAGTAAGTTTTGGGTTTCTGATTAAGGACGAACACGCAGCACCCCTACACGTCATAAGAACACCCCATCGAATGGAAAGAGAGGGCCTTTAAACCCTTCTTCGTTCTTATGACCGGACGGCCAAGAGGAACGCCTTAATCAGGAACATGTAAATCTACAAAACAGTTATAGATCTATATCATATATCTCATATACAAATTAGATCTAATCATGGCATATTTTGCATACATCTCATGTATCAAATCATGCATATTTTCAGATCTAAATTATCTCATAATAATCTAAAAAATTAGATTTAAATTGATCTAATCAAAATAAATTCTAATCTAGACAATTATGTAGAACTATTCTACAACTAGTCTAGACATGCATCAATCATATCTCATATGATATTTAAAATTAAATAATTTTTATTTGCTATTTTATCAGATGTTATTATAACACTTATAATATCAAGAAAATAGTAAATAAGAAGATCTAAAATATGATTTAATCAGATTAAATCAAAAACATGCAAAGACTATTCTATAGAACTATTCTATTCTAGAACTAGTCATGCATATCTTCTTAATCTTAGATCCAAATCATTTAATTTTAATTTTTTCTGATTTCAGATCTGATCACATCTCATGTGACATCTGAAATCACTTTATTTTCTAATTAAAATAAAATTAAAATCAGATCTAAATATTTAGAACCATGGCTCTGATACCAGTTGAAGGGAAAATCCTGATTTTTCGGTCCAGGTTCGTTCAGATCTGATCAGATCAAGAGATATATTTCAAAAAATTTTTCTCTTTGATCTAATCAGATCTTGATATGTTTCAGATCTGATTCTTATTATTTTAATAAATAAAATAAAATAAGATAAATTAAATCAAATTTAATTTACCTGATTTGGGTAATCCTATTACCCTGTTGATGATCCTGATTGCAGCGGAAGGTTCTGGATCTAGCCACGCAAGCCCTGGCCTCTACCGGATATCCACTCAGGCTGGATCTAGAGATCCTCTTCTTCTCTATCACATCTCCAAAAATCAGATCTGGATCTGATCTGGAGGATCTTCAAAACTCCTTTTGAAGATCAGCAGTCGTCCTTTGCAGCAGCGCAGCCTTCTTGCTTTTCAGATCGCCTTTCTTTGATCTGGATCGCACCAACCAAAATCCAAAACACTTTTGGACGTGGAGAGGAGAGGGAGAAGAAGCTTTGGCATGGAGGAAGGAGGAGGAGAGGCAGCCTTGGGGCGTGGGAATCTCTTGTTTTCTCTTAATTGAGTTGGGCGCAGGGTCTTATTTATAGACTAAGCTGTGATCCAACTCCTCTTCTTCCCAACCAATCACAACCCTTTGTGAAATCAGATCTAAATCTGATTGGTGGGAATAGAGTCCCCTGGATTCCTCCTTAGAGGGCATGCCTAAGACCAGTCAAAGTTGGTTCTTAGGAAGAACTCTAATTGGAATCCAAAAAGGAGATGGAGTCCTTGTCCAACAAGGGACTCCTAGGCGCCTCCAGCTTGGGCACACGCCAAGGGTGGCGTGCGCCCTCCTCCTTGCCAGGTTCTGGTAGGGGGACAGGCCCCCACCAGCTCTCCAATAGGTGCATGACATGTGGACAAAAGTCAAAGTGTCAATGGTCAACATTTGACCAGTCAAAGGTCAACTTTTGACCAAAGTCAAAGGATGAGAAATGGCAGGTGACCAAAAATGGCAGGTAATGTCTTACAAAATAAGACAACCTTTTCTGACTTGGACAAGCTCCAGTCAGACCATATGAAGGCCTCTGATTGAGCACAAACTCCTTTGGCTCAGTCAGGACAACTTATTTATGATAGTAAAAGAAGAACGTTAGGTTCAATCGAGTGCTAGCACGATTTTCCTTGAACCTAATTGAATCTCATTCAGATCAATTGAACTAGATCAGTTCAATTGATGATCACCAGATTCAAACCCTTATTTGTGTGACCCAGTTAGGTTCAGTTCTGTATGGTAATGGGATATGTCATGATCTCTATCATCGACATCATCGAAACTCCTTTCGATGGATCAGAACTCTTCTGATTCGAACAGCTAGAATGATCGATCATCTAAATCATTCTAATTGCTCCCAAAATCCACCAGTGACACCTAGCAGTATATGGTGGCAACCCATCAGAGCTGAATGCGAACCTCTTGGTGCAGCTACCTGTGTGATTAAGTTCTTCTATCTTGAGCCCCGATCAGATTAGGGTTAAGGTGAACTCGTCAAACCCTAGTCTCTGTCATATGATGTAATCATTCGATTCAAGTCCAATGTGAAAATCTAAATAGAAACTCTTTCTATTATTTCACTCTGCCATGGCCATGGACTTCTGGACTTGATTCTCATGATCATCATAGGGCTGCTCCTCTACCACCGAGGTAGATAGATTCCATCTTGATGCAATCCAGTTCCTACAATGAACATGCTATAGCCAACATACACCTCAGGGTTCCATATGGCTAGGAGACCGAGTAATGGTGTAGTCAAACTATAACACCCTCAAGGTGAACTGCCGATGCATCTCAGGTCAAAGAACCAGACACACTACTGCAGCATCGAGTCAGTCATTGACGAGAAGGTAGACTCCCTAATGACTACTCGAGGTGGTCACGCTCAGTGCCCTCGTTCTCTAATGAGTACCTGTACTCTCGCTCTGGTGTCTCCACACCGTAGACTCAAGACTCATCTACTAAAGAGAAGTGATTGTACACCAACCTTCCGGATCAATCACCATCCTCATGATGATCCTATGGTCGGGAGCATTTTATGAGTTAATAATGATTATTCATGTCTTAAATTTTCAACTCTTGAAAATATGAATTATCATTACCATTAACTCAAAGGATGTATCACAGACACTAAATACACATATGTGATAGAAAATAACCCATTTTATAAATTATAGTCAAAATTATAATTTTGCCCCTAGAAGTGTATTACAAGTGTCAGCCAATTCTGGCTTCTAGGGCACATATATCTAACAGGAAGACCTTAGACTTAATCTTTTCTTAGGGAGATTTGATTTAGGTCTCATTAAACTAGACTTGACATAGTCATAACCATTATGACTAACCTAGTGGCTTTGGTTAGCTCGGATTATTGACCACTATAGATCAGAATTGAGCCAATAAATATGGTCAAGTAAGTGAGATCGGTGGAAGGGATATGCCATTAACTCGATAAGAACATATTCGAGTCGAATAGCTCCCAATTAAAAATCAGTCGGTCGTATCTGCCAAACTTACCTTAGACACCAAATTGTTGAGCCAGAACCAATCAAATTAGCCTACAATCCAGACTCTAACCACTGAGCCTAATTAGGTCTTAGCTTGATCGATCACTCACGTGACTCGATCTTGACCCAGACTTAATCCTATTAGGCTGATCAATTTAAGCACTGTTGATCCCGTCTAACCAACTCTTGATTCGATTTGATCAACTGCTTAGACCTAATTAAGCTATCCAAGCCCGAATCCGATATTATGAATATCACTTAGATCTAAAATTCTCAATTTTAGAGCTAATTAATATTTCATAATCTTAATTCTTAATTAAGTTAGGGTTTGTAAGCAAAACATGTAAATGAAATTCAAGAATTTCAGGATCTAGGATTTTACAAAAAGTAAGTTTTTAATTTCTGATTAAGGACGAACGCGCAGCACCCCTATACATCATAAGAACACCCCATCGAATGGAAGGAGAGTGCATTTAAACCCTACTTTATTCTTATGACCAGACGGCCAAGGGGAATGCCTTAATCAAAAATATAAATTTACAAAACTAGTTAGATCTACATCATATATCTCATATATAAAATTGATCTAACTTAATACATGTTTTGCATATATCTTATGTATCATATCATGCATATTTTTCAAATCTAAATTATCTCATAATTATCTAAAAAATTAAATTTAAATTGATCACATCAAAATAAATTGTAATCTAGATAATTATGTAGAACTATTCTACAACTAGTATAATCATGCATGCATCATATCTCATATGATCTAAAAATTAAAAAAATTTATTTTCTATTTTTAGATATTATTATAATATTTATAATCATTAAAAAATAAAAAATAAATAGATCTAAAATCATAATTTAATCAAAATAAATCATGATCATGCAAGATTATGTATAGAACTATTCTATTTTACAACTAGTCATGAATATTGTAGGACTTAGATCTATATTATTTAATTTTAATTTTTCTAATTTTAGATCTAATTACATCTCATGTGATATCTAAAATTAGCTAATTTTAGATCAAAAATAAATAAAATTTAGATCTAAATAATTTATAGAACCTGGCTCTGATATCAGTTGAAGAAAAAATTCTGATTTTTCGGATTAGGTTCGTTCAGATCTGATCGGATCAAGAGAGATATTTCAAAAATTTTTCTCATGTATCCAGATCAAATCTGAGATATTTTAAATTTGATTTTATAGATCTAATAAATAAAATAAAAATAAATTTAATTTAATTTAATTTATACCTTGATGTTGGGTAATCTGATTATCCTTTGATGATCCTACTGATTGTCTGAGGTTCTGGATCTAGCCATGCAAGCACCTGGCCTCTACTGGTATCTACTTGGATTGGATCTAGAGATCTTCTTCTTCTTTATCATCTCTCCAAAAATTAGATCTGGATCTGATTTGGAGGATCTTCAAAACTCCTTTTTGAAGATCTGCTGTCGTCTCTACAGCAGTCCTGCCTTCTTCCTTTCTCGTTAGCTTTTCCTTGCCTAGATCGCACAACTGGAACCCAACTTGCCTTCGGCATGGAGAGGAGAGAGAGGACTAGAGGATGGCATGGAGGAGGGAGAGTGCAGCCTTGGGGCATGGCTAAGAAAAAACTTTATGAAAGTTGGGTGCAGATAGGGTTTATATAGACCCTACTGCGCCATCCAAGTGCCTCTTCCATCCGGCCAATCACATTGCTTCGTGCAATCAGATCTAAATCTGATTGGTGGGATGACATCACCAGATCCAATCAGATGAGAGCCCCTTTAATTCATCCTTAGATGGTGTCTAAGACTTGTCAAAGTCTATAGTTATGGGCCACCTAAGTAGAAACCAAGAAGCAACCTAGAGTCCCATCCGTATTGGATTCCAGGCATCTCCTATCCATGGGCTCACGCCACCCTTAGGCATGCACCCCCTATTTCCTTGCCAAGGTTCTGGCAAGGGGACAAGCCCCCTACCTAGCTCTCCAATAGGTGCATGACACATGTGGTCAGATCAAAGGGTCAATGGTCAACGTTTGACCAGTCAAAGGTCAGACTGTTTGACCAAAGTCAAAGGACAAGAAATTGGCAGGTGACCAAAAATGGCAGGTAATGAATCAAATTTATCTCATAAATTAAGACAACCTTTATCTGACTTGGACAACCTCCTAGTCAGACCATATGAAGGTACCTCTGATTGAGCACAAATATCCTTTGGCTCAGTCAGGACAACTTATTTAATGATAGTAAAAGAAGAACGTTAGGTTCAATCGAGTGCTAGCATGATTTTCTTGAACCTAATTGAATCTCATTCAGATCAATTGAACTAGATTAGTTCCAATTGATGATCATCCAGATTCCAAACCCTTGTTTGTGTGATCCAGTTAGGTTTAGTTCTGTATGGTAATGAAATCTATCATGATATCCATCATTGACATCATCAAAATTCCTTTCGATGGATCAGAACTCTTCTAATTCAGACAACTAAAATGATTGATCATCTAAATCATTCTAATTGCTCCCAAAATCCATCAGTGATACCTAGCAGTATATGGTGGCAACCCATCAGAGCTGAAAATGCGAACCTCTTGGTGCAGCTACCTTGTGTGATTTAGTTCTTCTATCTTGAGCCCCGATCAGATTAGGGTTAAGGTGAACTCGTAAAACCCTAATTTCTATCATATGATTTAATCATTCGATTTAAGTCCGATGTGAAAACCTTAATAGAAACTCTTTCTATTATTTCACTCTACCATGGCCATGGGCTTATGGACTTTATTCTTATGATTATCATAGGGCTGCTCCTCATCCACCGAGGTAGATAGATTCCTTCTTGGTGCAATCCAATTCCTACACTGAACATGCTATAGCCAACATACACCTCAGAATTTCGAATGGCTAGAAGATCGAGTCATGGTATAGTCAAACTATAACACCCTCAAGGTGAACTACCGATGCACCTTAGATCAAAGAACTAGACACACCACTGCAGCTTCGAGTCAGTCATCGACGAGTAGGTAGACTTCCTTATGACTGCTCGAGATGGTCAACCTCAGCGCCCTCGTTCTCTAATGAGTACCTATACTCTCACTCTAGTGTCTCTACACCGTAGACTCAAGACTCATCTACTATAAAAAAGTAATTATACACCAACCTTTCGGATCAATCACCATCCTCATGATGATCCTATGGTTAGAAGTATTTTATGAGTTAATAATGAAAATTCTTGTCTTAAATTTCAATTCTTAAAAATAAGAATTATCATTACCATTAACTCAAGGGATGTATCACAGACACTAATACACATTTATGTTAGAAAATAATCCATTTTATTATTTATAATCAAAATTATAATTTTGCCCCTAGAAGTGTATTACAAGTGTCAGATGCACACATCTCAGGTCAAAGAACCAGACACACTACTGCAGCATCGAGTCAGTCATTGACGAGAAGGTAGACTTCCTAATGACTACTCGAGGTGGTCACGCTCAGTGCCCTCGTTCTCTAACGAGTACCTGTACTCTCGCTCCGGTGTCTCCACACCGTAGACTCAAGACTCATCTACTAAAGAGAAGCGATCGTACACCAACCTTTCGGATCAATCACCATCCTCGTGATGATCCTATGGTCGGGAGCATGTTTATGAGTTAATAATGATTATTCATGTCTTAAATTTTCAACTCTTGAAAATATGAATTATCATTACCATTAACTCAAAGGATGTATCACAGACACTAAATACACATGTCTGATAGAAAATAACCCATTTCATTAATTATAGTCAAAATTATAATTTTGCCCCTAGAAGTGTATTACAAGTGTCAGCCAATTCTGGCTTCTAGGGCACATATATCTAACAATCTCCCACTTGTCCTAAAGCCAATTGGCTACAAGTCTAAGTCCCATCTTCTCAAGGTGGGCTTCGATCTTCTGCTGGCCCAACGGCTTTGTAAGTGGGTCTGCCACATTATCTGCGGAGTTGACTCTCTTGACCTCAACGTAACCTTTCTCAAGGTAATCGCGGATGAGATGGTATCGCCGCTCAATGTGCTTGGACTTCTGGTGAGACCTCGGCTCCTTAGCAAGGGCTATGGCGCCATTGTTGTCGCAGTAAAGAGGAATGGCATCTGATGGCATTACTCCAATTTCTGCAGCAAACTTCTTGTACCAGAATACTTCCTTTGCAGCCTCTGATGCAGCTATATATTCTGCTTCCATGGTGGAATCTGCTATCACAGTTTGCTTGGAACTCTTCCAGCTGACAGCTCCACCATTGCACACAAACAGACTCCAGATGTCGACTTTCGATCATCTATATCGGACATGAAATCCGAGTCTGTGTATCCCTGGACTTGGAGTTCTCCATTACCAAAGACCAACATCATATCCTTAGTTCTTCTCAAGTACTTAAGGATACATTTCACAGAAGTCCAGTGTTCTTCACCTGGATTTGACTGATATCTGCTTGTGACACTCACAGCATGGGCTATATCAGGTCGTGTACATAGCATGGCATACATGAGGCTCCCTATTGCAGAAGCATAAGGGATCTTGCTCATGCGTTCTATTTCCTCAGGTGTGCTGGGGCACATCTTCTTGGAAAGATGAATACCATGTCTGAAGGGTATTAATCCCCTCTTAGAGTTTTCCATACTAAACCTCTTTAGTACTTCCTCTATGTACATCTTCTGTGAAAGTCCTAGCATCCTATTCGGTCTATCCTCTATAGACCTTAATTCCTAGAATAAAGGATGCTTCACCTAGGTCTTTCATGGAGAATTCCTTTAGACAACCACATTTTGACTGATGGTCAACATGGGAATATCATTCCCAATAAGGAGGATGTCATCCACGTACAATACGAGGAAGACAACAGCGCTCCCACTGACCCTTTTTGAAAACACATGGTTCCTCTTCATTTTTGATGAAACCAAACTTTTTGATCACATCATTGAAATGAGTGTTCCAGCTCCGAGATGCTTGCTTAAGTCCATATATGGACCTTTGCAGCTTGCAAACCTTGTGATCAGTATCACTGGATGTGAAACCTAGCGGCTGTTCCATATAGATATCTTCCTCAAGATATCCATTTAAGAATGCCGTTTTCACGTCCATTTGCCATATTTCATAATCGAAATAGGCTGCAACAGCAAGCAATGTGCGGATGGATTTTAGCATAGCTACCTGGGGAAAAGGTATCCTGATAGTCAATGCCTTCACGCGTTGACTATAACCTTTTGCCACCTAAGTCTAGCCTTTGAATGTCTCCACATTCCCATCTGCACCAATCTTTCTCTTGAAGATCCATTTACACCCAATAGGTACTATACCTTCTGGTGGATCTACCAAGGTCCAGACTTGGTTTGAGTGCATCGAGTCAATTTCTGACTTCATTGCCTCAAGCCATTTCTCGGAGTCGATATCTGATATCGCCTCGTTGTAGGTTTTGGGATCATCACCATGAGCACCATTACCTATGAGGAACATTTCCTCTACTTCCTCTGAAATAATACCTAAGTATCTTCTCAGGGGGATGGGAAACTCTTTCCGATCTACGAGGTGGAGGAGGTAGTGATTCTTATTGGCTCAACCTGATTTGGTTCCACTTGGTCCTTAGCTCGTTGCTGCTTGTGAGACTTTCTCATCAAGCTTAATCTCTGCTTTCCAATGCCACTATCTTGAATAAACTATTTTTCAAGAAAGATGGCATGTCGACTCACAATCACATTGTGGTCTTCTGGAATGTAGAAATAGTATCCTAATGACTCTTTAGGATATCCTATGAATCGAGCTCTAAAGGACCTAAACTCTAACTTGTCCGCTTGTTGTCTTTTGACATGAGCCGGACAACCCCAAATTCTGAGATGACTCAGACTTGGTTTCTTACCATGCCTATATCTCATACGGTGTGGTAGGAACGGATTTTAGAGGAGAACCCTATTCAGTAAATAGATTGACAGTTAACAAACTGAATGTCCCCTTAAAAAAATTTAGGGAAGGTCTGTGAAGCTCATCATGGATCGAACCATATCCTAATAGGAGTCCGATTCTCTCCATTCTGAAACCCCGTTGAGTTGAGGTGTTCCTGGTGGAGTCCATTGAGAGACTATGCCATTTTCCTTAAGATAGTCTAGGAATTTTCGGACTAAGGATATTCACCTCCTCGATCTGATCGAAGAACCTTAATGGGTTTTTCCAGTTTGTTTTTCTACTTCATGTCTGAATTTCTTTAAAATTTTTCAAAAGGCTTCAGACTTGTGTCTCATAAGATACACATACCCATACCTAGACAGATCATCGGTAAAGGTAATGAAGTAGACAAAAGTTGCCTCTAGCCGGCACATCAAATGGGCCGCACACATCAGTATGTACTAGGGCAAGGAGATCTGTGGCCCTCTCCCCATGTCCAACAAAAGGGAGTTTAGTCATTTTGCCTTGAAGACAAGATTCACAAGTTGGATATGACTCGAAAGTCAATGGACTCAATAGCTCGATTTTTCTCCAATTTGTTAATCCTATCTTCTGCTATATGACCTAAGCCTTAGGTGCCATAGATATCTATCGTTTGGACTATCCCTAGGTCATTTTGATCTTATGGCATTCACGTTTTGCTCGATAGTTAAAATAGACACATCAATATGTAACTGATAGAGACAGTTAATAAGGAAACCACTTGTAATTTTATTTCTTTCATAAAGAATATTACAATGGTCCTTAAGAAAACTAATTACATAGCCTTCTTATGCTAAATATGAAATAAAAATTAAATTTCTGCTTGCTGCAGGCACATAATAATAGTCTTCTTAAGTACTAAGTCTAAAGCCAGATGGATAATCGAAGAGGGTAGGTTCCTATGGCTCCAGCAGCAACTCTTGCTCCATTTTTGATGCATAGGATCATCTCACCATCCTTCAGCCTTCTACAATCCTCAAGATCCTACATGGATGTGCACAAATGAGCACTAGAATCAAAGTCAAGAATCCAACTGGATGCAGAAGAAATCGTAAGGTTAGATTCAATAACGAGCATACCTCCAGAAGGATCTGTCTCCTTCTTATTCTTTAGGATCATCAGACATGTAGGGCAGTTCTGCTTCCAGTGGCCATTAGTATTACAATGGAAATACTTTTCTTTATCAGCGGCCTTCTTTTTTAGCTCTGCCTTTCTTTTCTTTCCACCTTCCATCTTCTGCCTTTTCGTAGACTTCTTCTTCTTTTTAAAAGACTTTCTCTTGGAAGAAGTCCATTTCATAGTAAGTACTGAGCCTTTAGAACCTTTCATAGAAAGCTCAGTAGTAACCAACATATTAATAAGCTTGGCCAGAGTATTCTGAAGTTTATGCATATGGTAGTTCATGATGAATTGTCCATATGCATCAGTCAAGGATTACAGAATTATATCATTTCACAGATCCTGATCTAACTTCACTCTGAGCTTCTCAAGCTCTTCCAAGTCCTTGATCATCATCAGATAATGATCTTAGACTGACTGTCCATCATGCATTTTAACCTTAAATAGTTATTTAGTGACCTAATATTTAGCTGCACGACTCTGTTCATCAAACAACTCTTGCTGGTGGGTGAACATTTGGCGGACAGTCTTGATATTTTCATGTTGGCACTGAAGCTCATCAGACATCGAGCCCAATATGTAGTATCTAGCCTTATTATCTTCATCATCCACTTGTCAAAAGATGCTCTTTGTTCAACGAATGGATGAGTTGGTAAGGTGGGAGGATCCTGGTCCAATACATGAGTTAACTTCTCAAAATCCAAAAAATTTTTGAAGTTTTGGAGCCAATCCTTATAATTAGGTCTGATCAGTCTATGGGTGTCTAGGATACGGACTAGTGGGTTGGACACAAACATTTTTCTTTTTCCTGTAGAGAGTCAAAGTTTTTAGTTAAATTTTATAATTAAGATTTGACCAATTTATTTAGGAGATTTGATTTTTAAATAAATTAGCTCCCACTATTTTCTTGGATCCTTACACTCCCTTTATAAAGATGCAAAAATTTTCATAATTACTGATTTCTAGTGGGTGGTGCAGTCCCACCAACTGACTCATCCTAACAGTTATTGATGATGGATTAGTCAATGAGTGAACAACTCTTATCCAATGATTCTCTAATCATGATGCACCTAAATTTGGTCTCTAATTCATGAATCTCATCATGTCCAAAATATTGATCCACTTCTTAGTTAAGTCAGATCCACCATTTACACAGATTGGATTTCTAATTGGGTCTCTCATCGTATCCAGAATATTGAGCCCAATTCATCCTTCAGTCCGTAGCATCCAATGCCTAATAGATATGGTTGCGTCTTTTCGATGCAATTGAACCACTATGACCAGCTGAAAATAATTAACCCCGGAAAGGGTCCGCACATCTACAATGGTGAAAGACCTTAGACTTAATCTTTTCTTAGGGAGATTTGATTTAGGTCTCTTTAAACTTGACTTGACAAAGCCATAACCATTATGACTAACCTAGTGGCATGGGTTAGCTCGAATTGTTAGCTACCTTAGATCAGGACTGGTCGATAAATATAGCTAGGTAAGTGAGATCAGTGGAAGGGATATTGCATTAACTTGATAAGAATACATTCGAGTCGAGTAGCTCCTAATTAAAAATCAGTCAGTCGTATCTGCCAAACTTACCTTAGACACCAAATTATTAAGCCAAAATCAATCGGATTAGCCTATAATCCAGACTCTAGCCACTGAGCCTAATTAGGTCTTGACTTGATCGATGACTCATGTGACTCGATCTTGACCCAGACTTAATCCTATTAGGCTGGTCAATTTAAGTACTCTAGATCTCACCTAACCAACTCTTGATTTGGTTATATCAACCACTAGACCTAATTGAGCTACCCAAGTCCGAACCCAATTTTATGAATATGTCTTAGATTTGAAAATTTTTAATTTTAGATCTAATATATTTTATAATCTTAATTTTCAATTAAGTTTAAGGATCATAAACAAAATATGTATATAAAATTCTAGGATTTCAGGATCTAGGATTTTGCAGAAAATAAGTTTTTGATTTTTGATTAAGGATAAATGCGAAGCACCCCTACACACCATAAGAACACTCCATTGAATAGAAGAAGAGGGCCTTTAAACCCTACTTCATTCTTATGACCGGACGGCCAAGGGGAACGTCTTAATTAGAAATATGATAAATCTACAAAACTAGTTAGATCTACATCATATATCACATATATAAAAATTGATCTAACTAAAAAATATATTTTGCATACATCTCATGCATCATATCATGCATATTTTCAGATCTAAATTCTCTCATAAATATATAAAAAATAAGATTTAAATTTGATTATATTAAATTAAAATTTATTCTAGATAATTTTGTAGAACTATTCTACAACTAGTCTAAACATGCATTTATCATATCTCATATGAACAAATTAAATAAATTTATTTTTTATTTTCTAGATATAATCATAATAATTATAATATTAAAAAATAGTAAATAAATAGATCTAAAAATATAATTAATTAAATTAAAATTATGATTATGCTAGACTACACATAGAATAATTCTATTTCTGGTCTAGTCATGCATCTCATACATCTTAGATCTAGATTATTTAATTTTTAATTTTTTGATTTTAGATCTAATCACATCTAATATGATATCTAAAATTATTTAATTATTAGATCAAAAATAAATTAAAATTAGATCTAATAAATTATGGAACCTAGCTCTGATACCAGTTGAAGAGAAAAACCTATTTTCTGGGTCAGGTTCGTTTAGATCTGATTGGATCAGAAGGGATATTTTAAAAATTTTTTCTCTAAGATCTTATTTAGATATGAGATTTCTCAAATCTAATCTTATTAATCTGATAATAAAAATAAAAATAAAAATTAAATCTAATTTAATTATATCTTTATTTTGGGTAATCCAATTATCTTATGAAGATTCCGATGTTTGCCTGATGTTTTGGATGTAGCCACACAAGTGCCTGGCCTCTACCCATATCTACTCGAGCAAGATCTGAAGAACTTCTCCTTCTCAATCAATCCTCCAAAAATTAGATTTAGATCTAATCTTGAAGGTCTTCAAAACTACTTTTGAAGAACAACTGTTGTCACTTACAGCAGTGCTGCCTTCTTCCTTTCCTGGTGCCTTTCACTTGCTTGGATCGCACCTTGTTCGTGCCCAAAAGCCCTTGGGCGTGGAGAGGAGAGAGAGGACCAGAGGGTGGCATGAAGGAGGGAGAGGGGCTATGTGGTGTGGGCTAAAGATAAAAGAATTAAATTCTAGGCACAGACAAGGTTTATATAGAGCCTACTGTGCCATGCAGTGCCATATCATCCTGGCCAATCACGGCCCTTTGTGCAATTAGATTTAAATCTGATTGGTGGGATGACATCATCCGATCCAATCAGGTGAGAGACCCTCAAAATCCTCCTAAGGTGGCACCAAGACTGGGTCAAACAAGACTTCTTGGCACCACATAGTTTAATCCCCTGAAACAACCTCAAGTCCCATCCGTATGGGACTCCATCTTTTATCCTCATGGAGCGCATGCCTCCCTAGGCATGCGCATCCTTCCTATTTGCTTTTTAGTAGGGGGACAAGTCCCTAGGTACTCTCCTATGGATGCATGACATATGGCGGGTGTTTAAGTGTCTAGGGTTAACATTTGACCAATGTCCAAAAACAAGATTTAGTAGGTGACCAAAAATGGCAGGTGTTGTCTCCAATTTATCTTATAAATTAAAACAACCCTTTTCTGATCTGGACAAGCTCCAGTCAGATCAAGTAAAGGTTCCTAAGTGAGCTCAGAGATATTTAGCTCAGTTGAGACAAGCTTTAATGATTGTTAAAAGAGAACATTAGGCTCAATCGTGTGCTAGCACGATTTTCTTGAACCTAATTGAATCTTATTCAAATCAATTGAACTGGATTAATCCAATTGATGATATCCAAATCCAAACTCTTATTTGTGTGACTCAGTTAGGTTCAGTTCCATATGGTAATGAAATATGTCATGATCTCTATCATCGACATCATCGAAATACCTTTCGATGGATCAGAATTTTTCTGATTCAGACAACTAGTATGATCGATCATCCAAATCATTCTAATTGCTCTCAAATTCCACCAGTGACACCTAGCAGCATATGGTGGCAACCCATCAGAACTAAAAGAGAATCTCTTGGTGTAGTTATCTGTGTGATTAAGTTCTTCCATCTTGAGCCCTAACTAGATTAGGGTTAAGGTGATCTTATCAAATCCTAATTTTCGTCATATGAATTAATCATTCTATTCAAGTCCAATATGAAAATCCTAATAGAAACTCTTTCTATTATTTCACTTTGCCATGGCCAAGGGCTTATGGACTTGATTCTCTTGATCATCATAGGACTGCTCCTCATCTACCAATGTAGATAGATCTCCTATTGATGAATCCAATTCCTACAGTAAACTTGCTATAGCCAACATACATCTCAGGATTCTAAATGGCTAGGAGACCAAGTTATGGTGTAGTCAAACTATAACACCCTCAAGGTGAACTGTAGATGCACCTTAGGTCAAAGAACTAGATACACCACTACAGCTTCAAGCCAGTCATCGACGAGAAGGTAGATTTTCTTATGACTGCTCGAGGTGGTCACGCTCAGTGCCCTCATTCTCTAACGAGTACCTGTACTCTCGCTCCAGTATCTCTACATCATAGATTCAAGACTCATCTATCCGAAAGAAGCGATCATACACCAACCTTTTGGATCAATCACCATCCTCATGATGATCCTATGGTCGGAAGCATTTTATGAGTTAATAATGAAAATTCATATCTTAAATTTTCAACTCTTGAAAATATAAACTATCATTACCATTAACTTAAGGGATGTATCATAAACACTTTCAAATACACATTATGATAGAAAATAATCTATTTTATTATTTATAGTCAAAATTATAATTTTACTCTTAGAAGTATATTACAAGTATTAGCCAATCTAGCTTTTAGGGCACACATATCTAACACTAGGGCCACAATTAGTGATGGGGGTATGCATTTCACAAATAGGCATTTTGAAGCTTTGATGAAAAAATATGGGATCACACATAGAATAGCCACCCCATATCACCCCCAAATCAGTGGACAAGTTGAAGTTTCCAATAGGAAAATAAAGAAGATCTTAGAAAAAATGGTTAGGCCTGATTATAAAGATTGGTCTGAAAGATTAGATGATGCATTATGGACCTATCGTACTGCTTACAAAATCCCTATAGGAATGTCTCCTTACTGGCTTGTTTTTGAAAAACCTTGTCATCTATCGATAGAATTAGAGCACCACACATTTGGATAATAAGAAAATTTAATTTTGATATGAAAAATGTGGGGTCAAATAGCAGATTGTAATTAAATGAATTAGAAGAGTTACATAACGAGGCATACGAAAGCACTAAAATTTATAAGGCTTGAACCAAGGCTTACCATGATAAGATCATCTCAAAGAAAACATTCAAACCAAACCAAAAAGTATGGCTCTTTAATTCTAGGCTAAGACTATTCCCTGGTAAACTTCGCACATGTTGGGATGGACCATTCATTATGACCCAAGTTTTTCCCCATGGAGCCATAGAACTTAGAGATCCAAAACAGAAAAATACTTTTAAGGTTAATGGCCAATGGATCAAACCTTATGTGGACGGTATAAGGGATGGAGAGCAAATCGAGTCTGCAGAACTAGTTGAACCGATCTATGAACCACCATAAATTTTTGGCTTGGTTTGGCTAAAGACCTTAAACTTAGCACTTGTTAGGAGGCAACCCATCATCTTATTTCTAGTTTTTCCTTTTGCTTTTGTTTTTGTAGGAAACCAATAAAGATGATTGGCCTAAGTTGGGGGGAGCATATCAAACATCCAGTATAAACCTGATGGAGTATAATGAAGGACCTACATACAACAAACCAAGTAGTACCCCTCCTTGTTAAATATTTTTGATTTTTCTCTTCTTCCATTGAGGATAATAAAAATTAAGTTGGGAGGGAGAATAACTATCTTTTAACTAACTTTTAAAATTTGTGAGTCCTCAAGTATGATTTAAAATAATTAGCTTTATATATCCAAACTTTATTTTGATTAAGAGTTAATTAGGCATCCTAATCAAAAAATGATTAACGATCTAGATAATTTAAAAGATACTAAGGAGTAAATTATTGAGAAAGCCTAATGAATGGTAGGATTTAGACTCGACCAGATTTTAAGAGTGATTTTAGAACCATGTTGGGGATAAACCCCGCTTCCATCGAAGTCCAGTCTGATGCTTAGCCTAATGTAACTGGTAACCATAGAAAAGCTTCGATCGAGAATTCTTCATCTTAGGATCCCTCCAACGGTCGAACCCTTTTTGGACCCCTTCAGTAGTCCAACTCCTTCTGGACTCCTTCAGCGATCGAACCCTTTTCGGACTCCTTCAGCAGCTGAGCTCCTTTCGGACTCATTCAACAGTCGAATTCCTTCCAGACTCCTCCAGTGGCCGAACCCTTTTTGGACCCCTTCAGTAATCGAACCCCTTTCAGACTCCTTCAACAGTCAAACTCCTTCCGAACTCCTTTAGTAGTCGAACTCTTTCCAGACTCCTCTAGCAATCGAACCCTTTTCGGACCCCTTTTGCAATCGAACTTCTTCCGAACTCCTTCAGTAGTCAAACTCCTTTCGGAGTCCTCCACCGGCCAAACTTTCCACAGTCATCTAGGAAGGTCTTCGCACGAGTTCGATCCCATACACGACATGAATCGACCCACACCCAAACTACCTTAGAGGAGTCCAAACTTCTCTAGAATTGACATAGCTCAAAGATCATCACCAACCGACACCCATCCCTCTAAACTTTGACTATCAAATCTCAAATGGACTGGCACCTCATGATAACAAACACTATCCTTTGTAATAAACTCCACATGACTCCGAGCGACCCACTACCTGATAGTTATGGCTGTCACTATCAATTTGTTACAGGCTCCGTCTATAAAAAAAACCCTTTAGGTACATTTTCTGGGGGGCTCTCTTCTTCCTTCCAAAACTCTGCAACTTTCTTAACTGAGCACTCCATTTCTGTTGGCCAAAAAAGCTAACTTAACCATCGGAGGATCTTGCCAGAGCCACCACCCAAGGCTCTGGACAAGACTTATTTTGCAGGTCACTGGTGGTGACCTCTTCTTCTCTGACTCCAGCACTTCTTCGATGGCAATCAGATTTCGCACCAACAAGATTGACGCTAGAGGAGGGGCCCCTCTATTCCTGAGGTTTTCTTGTTCTTAAAGGAGTGCTCAGCAGTGATCTCTCTTCTTCCTCTCTAAAGTTCTTTCTGAAAAAAATGCCTTCCAAGAAAGCTTCAACCCGGTGGTCAACGACCTCTACAGCCAGATTCCATCCAAATCTAAACACTTCTGCTTTAGCTTCGGCAACTCAAGCTCCACCTGCAGCCATAGTGGATGCGAAGCAGTTCAACCTGCTGGTCCAACAGATTTGCAGTCTCACGAAGGTGGTGCAGGCCATGCATTGACAGGCTTCGATGCCAATTTGACCGGAGCAGGCTTCTCCGGAGCCCCATGATCTGATCTAAGGATGGCCGACTTAGGCTAGCTAGCCAGTGACCTCCAAAAAGGGGAAGCAGAGGGTGGAGAGCCCTTTCCCAGACTATGACACGACCCTAGGGGGAGCTTTACCCCCTTTTCATCAAAAAATTCTAGAGATCAATGATTGTGAAGATCTCTTGGATCAAAGATTCCAGAAAATAAGTTGATGAATCGATGAACTCCATCATTCTCCCTCCTTCCATGGTAATGATATTTGCACCGACCCTCTTTTTTCTCAAAAGATTATGCAGGAACCAATCTCGTCAAACTTCAAGCTCCCATAGTTTGAGAGTTACGATGAGACCACCGATCTGATCGACCACCTGGAGGTCTTTTGGATAATGATGCTGCTCCATGATGCACTAGATGCCATTTTGTGCTGAGCTTTTCCATCCATGCTCAAGAGAGCCATCAGGAACTGATACTCGACACTTAAATCAGGTACCATCTTTTTCTTTGATCAAATGAGCCATCAGTTTGTGGCTTATTTCATTAGCAGCCGACGTTCCCATCGAGGTTTAGATTCTCTGATGAATATCAAGCAGAAGGAGGGAGAATCTATCCGAGCTTATATCACCCGATTTAATACTGCTGCACTGGAGGTCCAAAATTTGGACTAGTCTGTTGCAATGGCCACACTCAAGGGCGGCCTTCAGAAGAATGATTTATTGTTCTCACTGAAGAAGTACCCCAAGGACTTTGCCGATATGCTGGCTCGGGCTGAAGGTTATACCCGAGTTGAAGAGGCCTTTAAGGCTAGGGATAATGAAGCCGCCCAAGAGCGGTAGGTGGGTGAACCAAATGTGCCCATGGTTGGAGAGAAATCGAGCAGAGCTTGGCCATGCTCCCGAACTCCTCCAAAGCATAAGCGGGCTTGAATCCCTACCTGGGCCTAGAGGTGAAGAAGCTCGGATAGAAGGGTGTGATGGAGCTCTTCCTTTAGAAAATTCTATAACTATGCACATCTCAATGCTCCAAAAATCCAAGTACTGATGGAGATTAGGAAGCAACTATCGAGATTGGAAAGGATGTGCACTCATCCCGATAAATGCAATCCTAGCAAGTTCTTCCTCTACCATCATGATCACGATCACGATATAGAAGAGTGCATCTAGCTCCAAGACGTGATTGAGGAGCTTATTCGGCATAGTAGGCTTGGTCGATTTCTACGATGTTGGCCAGAAGGATGAGAGGATCGGTTAGAAGGACCCCCACCGCCAGAACCATCGAGGGGTGAGGAGCAGTGAGAAGATCGATCCTCGATCGGCATCATTAATAGCATCTCTGTGGGACTTCGGTGAGGGGAGGCTAGCGGGTCAGCCGAGCTCGGGAAGAGGTGAAGAACTGAAGCGCCTATCGCTTTCACTGACAAAGATGCTCAAGGAGTCTAGTTCCTACACAATGACATGATTGTAATCTCTTTGAATATTACTGATTATGATGTACGCCACATTTTGGTAGATAATGAAAGTTCCGCTGACGTTTTATACTATGATGCTTTCTTTAAAATGTCCATATTCGATAATCGCTTGGGACCCATGAGCTCCTCATTGATTGGCTTCACTGGAGATGCTATGCCAGTTGAGGGAATGATAACTCTAGCTGTGACTGTAGGACAATATCCTAAGCAGGCCAAGGCATGGGTCAACTTTTTGGTGGTAAAAGCTCCCTCCATTTACAATGCAATCCTCGACCGACCTAGTCTGAATGCACTATGAGCCATAGTGTTGACCTATTAT
This sequence comes from Cocos nucifera, assembly GCA_006176705.1. Taxonomy (NCBI): domain Eukaryota; kingdom Viridiplantae; phylum Streptophyta; class Magnoliopsida; order Arecales; family Arecaceae; genus Cocos; species Cocos nucifera. Next base: position 88,797 of record QRFJ01003520.1, on the reverse strand, counting down.
CTAAAAATAAAATTTCCAACAAACAATAGAATAGATAAAATTAGCGGTGATTAAGCATTAGCCCGGCACTGCTACTCCATCGCCTTACAAAATAGCACTCGACTCGACCCCTGCCCAGTTGACGAGCTTGATGTCCACGATGACCTTGTCGAAGAATGGGGTGAGCCCATAGAAGATCTTGTGACCATCCTCCTAAATGATGGAAATGCGGAGCATACGGTGCAAATTGACTCTAATCTGAAAGATGAAGTTCGAAAGTAGCTCATCGCCCTTTTACGGAGGAATGCCAACATCTTCGCTTGGGTTCCGATAGATATGCCTGGGATTCACATCGAGGTTGTAGAACATTGATTGACCATTGATCCCAAGCATCGATCAGTGAAAGAAAGAGTTCGGGCCCATGCACCAGAAAGGTAGAAGGCAATAGCAAAAGAAGTCGACGAGCTTCTCAATGCTAGATTTATTTGAAAAATCAGCTATCCAACTTGGATCTCTAACGTGGTCCTGATCAAGAAGGCCAACAGCAAGTGGAGGATGTGTATAGATTTCAAAATGTTGAACAAAGCCTATCCAAAAGATAGCTACCCTCTACCCAGGATTGATCAATTGGTAGATGCAACCTCAAGCCACGAGCTCCTCACCTTCATGGACGTCTTTTTCGGCTATAACCAAATATGGATGGTGCTAGAGGATGAGGAGAAAACTACTTTTATCACTGACCATGGTCTTTACTATTATAGGATTATGCCTTTTGGACTCAAGAATGTAGGGGCAATGTACCAGCACCTGGTCAACAAGATCTTCAAAGAGCAGATCGGCCGCAACATGGAGGTGTATATGGATGACATGCTCGTCAAAAATCGAGCTTCAATAAACTACATCGCCGATCTTGAAGAGATCTTCAGTGCACTCAAGAAGTACAAGATGAAGCTGAACCCGACCAAGTGCGCCTTTGGTGTAACCTCCGAGAAGTTTCTGGGGTTTATGGTGTCAAGGCATGGGATCGAAGCAAATCCAGAGAAAATCTGAGCTACTCAGGAGATGACTGCTCCAAAAATAATCAAAGAAGTTCAGCATCTGACTGAAAAAAAATGGCATTCTTAAATCGCTTCATCTCAAGATCGATCGAGCGTTGCATGCCTTTCTTCTAAGTTCTCAAGCAATTAAAGAACTTTTGCTGGACGACGGAGTGCCAACGGACGTTTGAGTAGCTCAAAAACCACCTTGGCTCACCCCTACTACTAGCAAAGCCTGAACCCAGAGAAGAATTATTCTTGTACCTAGTAGTCTCTCCGACAACCTTGGCAGCAGTTCTGGTCAAGGAGGAAGCAAAGATGCAGCGACCAGTCTACTACATAAGTCAGATCTTGAGGGATGTAGAGACTAGGTACTCTAAGTTAGAATAATTGACTTACTCTCTTTTAATTGCTGCTAGAAGACTCCGACCTTACTTTCAAGGGCACACCATAACGATCCTCATGGATCAATCAATAAAAGCAGTCCTTCATCGAATGAATGCTTTCAAAAGAATTACGAAATGGGCAATCGAGCTCATGGAGTTTGACATCAATTATCAACCCCGACCATTGATCAAAGCTTAGATATTGATAGATTTTATAGTATAATATACCATTCCAGATGAAGTCAAGCTTGAACAGATTGAGACCGGCATCACATGGTTGCAACCGAACCTCCTCGAAGAGAGTGCCGACCTTTCTGAAGGTTTTTGAGCCCTGTACGTGGATGGTTCGTCCAACTCCGCTGGAGCAGGAATGGGGTTGGTCTTAGTCAACTCCAAAGGAGTCATCGCTGAATATGTGCTATGCTTCAAATTCTCTGCAACTAATAATAGGGCCGAATATGAAGCACTGATCGTCGGATTAAAAATAGTAAGAGAGTTAAAAGTACATCGGCTTCAAGTTTACAGTGATTCCTAATTAGTGGTCAGCCAAGTTAGTGGCAACTATGAAGCACGAGAGAAAAGTATGATAAAATACTTTGAGAAAGTAAAGGATTTGACTCGGACCTTCAACAGTTTAGGCATTCGATAGATTCCAAGGGCAGAAAATACGAGAGCCGATCTTCTCTCTAAATTGGCCAGTTTGGCCCCAACTGAACTATCCAAAGAAGTATTTTTTTAAACTCTAAAATGCCCAAGCTCAGAGGAATCATATCTTGTTATACAAATAGAGCTCGAGCTGAGTTGGATTGACCCATTAGTTGCCTATCTCAAAGAGAGAGTTCTTCCTCATGATCCGAAAGAAGCTTGAAAACTCAGAAATCAAGTCTTTCGGTATATTTTGTATAAGGGCAAGCTGTATAAAAGATCGTATTCGCTACCACTGTTGAGATGTCTTCGACCTTTAGAGGCTGACTTTGCATTATGAAAAATACATGAGAAAATTTATGGAAGTCATGTAGGAGCTAAATTTCTATTACAAAGATTACTTCGACAAGGATACTATTGGCCGACCTTGTACCATGATTCTTTAGAGTATGTCAAGAAATGTGATCGTTGTCAAAGAAATACAAACATATAAAGATAGCCGACCTTCGAGCTTACTCCACTAAGCACACCTCGGCCATTTGCATAGTGGGGAATAGATATACTTAGCCCTTTTTCAATGGCATCCGGATAATAAAAGTTTCTCTTGGTTGTGATCGACTATTTCACCAAATGGGTCGAAGCCGAACTACTAGCAAAAATTACTGAAGCCAAGGTATAGGACTTTATCTAAAAGTCAATCGTCTATCGATTTAGTCTGTCCCGAACTCTCATAATAGATAACAGACGATAGTTCGTCGGGATGAGATTCCCTGAGTTCTGCGAAGATCTAAACATCTTCTATCACTTCACGTCGGGAGCTCACCCATAGGTAAATGGGGAAGCTAAAGTGACCAACCGAATCCTATTGCAAGGCATCAAGAGAAGACTCAAAAGAGTAAGAGGGGCCTGGGCGGACGAACTTTATCATGTTCTATGGGTATACCACACTACCCAAAGGCTGCTGACTGGAAAAACACGTTGGCCTTAGATTTTGGAATAGAGGTAGTCTTTTCGATCGAACTTAAGCTTCCATCGGTGTAGGTAGTGGCTTTCAATGAGCAGCATAACCCATAGGACCTCAGAGCCAACCTCGACCTACTAGAAGAAAAAAGAGAGGAAGCCTAAGCTCGAATGGTGGCTTACAAGTAAAGGATGACCCGATACTATAACTCCAGAGTCAGAGATAAAATGATCAGAGTAGAGGACTTAGTGCTTTGACGAGCCACCATCTCTCAGCCTTAGAGCCAGAAGAAGCTTGCCCCAAATTGGAAAGGACCCTACGAGGTCACGAAAGTTGTTCGACCCAGGACGTACTACTTAAAGAAACTCGGAGGGGTAGACCTACCTCGACCATAAAATTCAAAAAATCTACAAATGTATTATCGATGATTTGATTATAATGAAATCCTCCTACTTCAACACCTTAATCTTTGTTATATACCAGTGATAAAGGGAGACTATCCCTCGAACTTGATCTCATGACAAATACGATCATGTTAAGAATAGGAGGAGAACCTCATCCTAACATGAGCAAAGTCGAAGGCCTCGATCATTTTAGACAAGATGAGGAGAGAGGCCTTGACAATGGCCCTAATGTGCCCCTACAGTCCATTAGGAATAGGAGGAGAACCTCATCCTAACGTGAGCAAAGTTAAAGGCCTCGTTCATTTTAGATGAGATGAGGAAAGAGATCTTGACAACAGCCCTAATGTGCCCCTATAGTTCGTTAGAAATAGGAGGAGAACCTCATCCTAACGTGAGCAAAGTCGAAGGCCTCGTTCATTTTAGATGAGATGAGGAGAGAGGCCCTGACAACGATCCTAATGTGTCCAATGGTCCTAATGTGCCCCTATAGTCCATTAGGAATAGGAGGAGAATCTCATCCTAACGTGAGCAAAGTCAAAGGCCTCATTCATTTTAGATGAGATGAGGGGAGAGATCCTGACAATGGTCCTAATGTGCCTATGCAACCCATTAGAAATAGGAGGAGAATCTCGTCCTAACGTGAGCAAAGTTGAAGACCTCGTTCGTTTTAGATGAGATGAGGAGAGAGGCCTTGATAACAGTCCTAATATGCCCTTACAGCCTGTTAGGAGCAGGAGGAGAACCTCATCCTAATGTAAGCAAAGTCAAAGACCTCATCCATTTAAGATGGGATGGGGGGAGAAGCCTTGTCAATGGTCCAAATGCGCCCCCACAAGCCACGTTAGGAACATGAGGAGAACCTCATCCTAACGTGAGCAAGGTCGACGACCTCATCGATACAAGATAGGATGGAGAGAGAGATCCTATCGACGATCCTAACATACCCCCATAAGTCATGTTAAGAATAGGAGGAGAACCTTGTCCTAACGTGAGCAAAGTCAAAGACCTCATTCATTTTAGATGAGATGAGGGGAGAGGCCTCGATAATGGCCCTAATATACCCTTACAACCTATTAGGAATAAGAGAAGAACCTCGTCCTAACGTGAGCAAAGTCGATAACCTCATCGATACAAGATAGGATGAAGGAAGAGACCCTACCGATGACCCTAACGCACCCCCATAAGCCATGTTAAGAATAGAAGGAAAGCCTTGTCCTAACATGAGCAAAAATTGGAACCTCATAGACCAAAGACGTTGAGAAGAAAGAAGCTTAGTGGAGAATTCTTACACGTATTTTTTTATGACAACCAGACTATGTCAAATGTGAAAGGCAAACCTTAACCTAGTTTGCAAAAGAGGTTCTAGTTCAGCATCCACAACAAGCCTGGCATCCACAATGAGCTCGGCATCCACAACAAGCATTTCATAAGAAAATGACAGAGAGAAAAATGAGGTAAGGAAGGTAAGGCCGCAAATAAGCCTCAGGTTCATGTGAAATAAAAATAGCAAAAAATATATTATTCTATTATAAAAATAAGTTCATTACAAGCAAAGCATAGGCGGACAAGGCTGATTACACTAAAAGAAAGAAAAAAAGAGCAGAAAGAGGCCAAAGCTCTAAGGCGAACCGGATTCTTTGAACTTCAGGCTGTCAGCTCCAGCCATCACCAAGGCCTGCTTTAGCCTAAGGATCTCCTCCTCAAGCTCCTTCTAGAAGAGACCATCTACATACATTCTATTGGTGAGCTAAAACTTACCCTCAAGCTCTCGCCGTTGTCTCCTTAAAACTTCAGACTCGACCTCCGCATCCTCGACAGCCCGATGTTCATAGGTGAGCTAAAGGTTCAGCTGTTGAACCTCGGTCTGCTCCATCCCAACCACCTCTGAAAGCTCACCAACGGTCCTCTTCAAGGAGGCAATCATCTCTGACTCACCGCTCATGCTGGCTCCTCGATTATTATGCAGTCACTTTCGAAAATGAGCTACCTCATCTCTAGCAACCTTGAGCTTGCTTTCAAGCTTGGACATCTTCTCCGCCTAGGTCACTCGATAGCTATTATGCCAGTCCTCAGCATCTTGTAGCTACTTCTAAAGCTGAAAAAACTTTATTGACCAGTCCCAATTGTACCAAGCTTTGTCGATAGACTACGTAGAAGATGGATCTTTTCTCCGACATCCTTCAAGTTAGCTTCAAGAGAGCTGATCTTCGCTGTCAGTACCCAAGACTTGTTGCTGGCATTTCTTTTGAGTTCGACGATCTCCTTCTTGAAGCTACCCTTTCGGATGCTGAAGCTCACCGCTTCATATGCAAGCCTTGGAGGCGAGTGACCTCTTCGATCACCTCAGAAGCATTCTTTCATGAGGCTTGAAGGTCATCCTCTATCTTCTTCAACTTCTTCCTTAGAAGATGAACTTCCTTCCTCAGGTTCTTTATTAAGGGCTTTATCAAAACCCCCTGAGGTAGTGGAACAGCATTGGTGGGAGACTGCATTCGAGATATAAAAAGTGCTCAAGGGTATGAAAAAAATTCATTTCATTTAATCAAAACTTTTGAGTACAAGATGCAAAAAAAAATATACAACTACTCGAGGATCTCAAGCTTGGAGGGTGGAGCCAGATTGCTCTCGATCGCCTCAGGTTCCCAAACTAGTTCGGGCACCTCTGCGGCAGATTCAGATGGGCCAAAAGTGAGCTCGTCGAAGGAAAGATCGACTACAATATTAGATGGTCCTGCAACCACATCATCTTTCTCTTCCTCTAGAAAGCTGAGGTCGAGCTTGGAGAACCTTCTGACTACTTTGCCTTTGTAGAGCTCAAAATCCTTGATAAATGCTTCCTAGCTGAACTCGACATTCAGGTTTCGCATCTCGGGAGAGGTCTTGAACTCTTCCAAGGTCAGGGTCATTGCCTCCGAGATCGACTTTGCCATCTAGGTCTCTAGTTTGGCAACACTATTTTTGCCTTTCTTTCTTCTCTCCTCCTTTAAGTCTAGTGCAGCCTTTAGTCCGACCGAAGTGAACTCCTCTTTGTGGAGCACATCTTGAAGACTTCCGTTATCCACCATCTTCTCCTTGGTAAGGTAATTGACCTAATCGACCCTCTCTTGAAGATGGTGGATCTCGGCTCGAAGGTCCTCCTGGGCCTTCTGTGCCTCCGTCTCCTGATGATGTGCCCTCTTGATGTGAGCGAGCATCTAGTAATCCAACTACAATAAATGATTGGTGTTAAAAAAGAAGAAGAAGAAGAAGAGAAGAAGAAAAGCGTAGAAAAGAAGAGAAAGAGTTGAGCAATGGAGCAATCACTTTGAGGATGGTTCCAAGAGAACCCTAGATGAGCAGCCGTGGGTCCAAGTTGGCCATTTGGTCCACCACCTCGGGCATGGCAAATCTATCGACAAGATCCCGAATGATCTCTAGGTTGTCGAAGGGATCCTCCCCTCGTTTGTTGTCATTGTCATTCGGTCTACCTAAGCGAGCCTTGCAGGATATCTTCGCAATGACTTTCTATTTTCTTCTCTCTCCTATCCCTTTCTTGACAAGGAGCTCCGAAATCCGATCTCCACTGAAGGGACTTGAGGGCATGGAAGGCATCGGGTGTTAGATATATGTGCCCTAGAAGCCAGAATTGGCTGACACTTGTAATACACTTCTAGGGGCAAAATTATAATTTTGACTATAATTTAATGAAATGGGTTATTTTCTATCAGACATGTGTATTTAGTGTCTGTGATACATCCTTTGAGTTAATGGTAATGATAATTCATATTTTCAAGAGTTGAAAATTTAAGACATGAATAAACATTATTAACTCATAAACAGCTCCCGACCATAGGATCATCACGAGGATGGTGATTGATCCGGAAGGTTGGTGTACGATCGCTTCTCTTTAGTAGATGAGTCTTGAGTCTACGGTGTGGAGACACCGGAGCGAGAGTACAGGTACTCGTTAGAGAACGAGGGCACTGAGCGTGACCACCTCGAGTAGTCATTAGGGAGTCTACCTTCTCGTCAATGACTGACTCGATGCTGCAGTAGTGTGTCTGGTTCTTTGACCTGAGATGCATCGGCAGTTCACCTTGAGGGTGTTATAGTTTGACTACACCATTACTCGGTCTCCTAGCCATATGGAACCCTGAGGTGTATGTTGGCTATAGCATGTTCATTGTAGGAACTGGATTGCATCAAGATGGGATCTATCTACCTCGGTGGTAGAGGAGTAGCCCTATGATGATCATGAGAATCAAGTCCAGAAATCCATGGCCATGGTAGAGTGAAATAATAGAAAGAGTTTCTATTTAGATTTTCACATTGGACTCGAATCGAATGATTACATCATATGACAGAGACTAGGGTTTGACGAGTTCACCTTAACCCTAATCTGATCGGGGCTCAAGATAGAAGAACTTGAATCACACAGGTAGCTGCACCAAGAGGTTCGCATTCAGCTCTGATGGGTTGCCACCATATACTGCTAGGTGTCACTGGTGGATTTTGGGAGCAATTAGAATGATTTAGATGATCGATCATTCTAGCTGTTCGAATCAGAAGAGTTCTGATCCATCGAAAGGAGTTTCGATGATGTCTATGATAGAGATCATGACATATCCCATTACCATACAGAACTGAACCTAACTGGGTCACACAAACAAGGGTTTGAATCTGGTGATCATCAATTGAACTGATCTAGTTCAATTGATCTGAATGAGATTCAATTAGGTTCAAGGAAATCGTGCTAGCACTCGATTGAACCTAACGTTCTTCTTTTACTATCATAAATAAGTTGTCCTGACTGAGCCAAAGGAGTTTGTGCTCAATCAGAGGCCTTCATATGGTCTGACTGGAGGTTGTCCAAGTCAGAATAGGTTGTCTTATTTGTAAGACATTACCTGCCATTTTTGGTCACCTGCCATTTCTTGTTCTTTGACTTTGGTCAAAAGTCTACCTTTGACTGGTCAAACGTTGACCATTGACCCTTTGACTTTTGACCACATGTCATGCACCTATTGGAGAGCTGGTGGGGGCCTGTCCCCCTGCCAGAACCTGGCAAGGAGAAGGGCGCACGCCAAGGGTGGCGTGAGCCCAAGTAGGAGGCGCCTAGGAGTCCTTGTTGGACAAGGACTCCACCTCCCTTTTGGATTCCAATCAGAGTTCTACTAAGAATCCAGTTTGACTGGTCTTAGGCGCCCTCTAAGGAGGAATCCAGGGGTCTCTATTCCAACCAATCAGATTTAGATCTGATTTCACAAAGGGTTGTGATTGGTTGAGAGGAAGAGGAGTTGGATCACAAGAGGTCTATAAATAAGACCCTGCGCCCAACCCTAATTCCTAAGTGAATGCAATTGAGAAACCCCACGCCCCAAGGCTGCCTCTCCCCTCCTTCTCCATGCCATAGTCTCTTCTCCCCTTGCTCTCCACGTCCAAAAGGTGTTTTGGACTTAGGTTGGTGCGATTCAGATCAAGGAAAGGCGATCAAAAGCAAGAAGGCTGCGCTGCTGCAAAAGGACGACTGCAGATCTTCAAAAGAGTTTTGAAGATCCTCCAGATCAGATCCAGATCTGATTTTTGGAGGTGTGATAGAGAAGAAGAGGATCTCCAGATCCAACCCGAGTGGATACCGGTAGAGGCCAGGCGCTTGCGTGGCTAAGATCCAGAACCTTCCGCTGCAATCAGGATCATCTACAGGGTAATAGGATTACCCAAATCAGGTAAATTAAATTTGATTTAATTTATCTTATTTTATTTTATTTATTAAAATAATAAGAATCAGATCTGAAACATATCAAGATCTGATTGAGATCAAGAGAAAATTTTTGAAATATATCTCTTGATCTGATCAGATCTGGACGAACCTGGACCGGGAAATCAGGATTTCCCTTCAACTGGTATCAGAGCCATGGTTCTAAATTGTTTAGATCTGATTTTAATTTTATTTTAATTAGAAAATAAAGTGATTTCAGATGTCACATGAGATGTGATCAGATCTGAAATCAGAAAAATTAAAATTAAATGATTTGGATCTAAGATTAAGAAGATATGCATGACTAGTTCTAGAATAGAATAGTTCTATAGAATAGTTTTGCATGTCTTTGATTTAATCTGATTAAATCATATTTTAGATCTTCTTATTTACTATTTTCTGATATTATAAGTGTTATAATAACATCTGATAAACAGCAAATAAAAATTATTTAATTTTAAATATCATATGAGATATGATTGATGCATGTCTAGACTAGTTGTAGAATAGTTCTACATAATTGTCTAGATTAGAATTTATTTTGATTAGATCAATTTAAATCTAATTTTTTAGATTATTATGAGATAATTTAGATCTGAAAACATGCATGATTTGATACATGAGATGTATGCAAAATATGCCTTGATTAGATCTAAATTTGTATATGAGATATATGATATAGATCTATAACTGTTTTGTAGATTTACATGTTCCTGATTAAGGCGTTCCTCTTGGCCGTCCGGTCATAAGAACGAAGAAGGGTTTAAAGGCCCTCTCTTCCCATTCGATGGGGTGTTCTTATGACGTGTAGGGGTGCTGCGTGTTCGTCCTTAATCAGAAACCCAAAACTTACTTTCTGCAAAACCCTAGATCCTGAAACCCTAGGATTTATTGTGCATATTTTGTTTATGAACCCAACTTAATTAAGAATTAAGTTTATGGAATATTAATTAGGTCTAAAATTGAGAATTTCAGATCTAAGACATATTCATAATACTGGGTTCGGGCTTGGGTAGCTCAATTAGGTCTAAGCGGTTGATCAAACCGAATCAAGAGTTGGTTAGATGGGATCAACAATGCTTAAATTGACCAGCCTAATAGGATTAAGTCTGGGTCAAGATCGAGTCACGATCAAGCAAGACCTAATTAGGCTCAGAGGTTAGAGTCTGGATTGTAGGCTAACCCAATTGGTTCTGACTCAACAATTTGGTGTCTAAGGTAAGTTTGGCACAGACGACCGACTGGTTTTTAATTGGAAGCTACTCGACCTGAATGCGTTCTTGTGCGAGTTAACGGCATATTCCTTCCACCGGTCTCACTTACCTGGCCATATCTGTTGACACAGTTCTGATCTGAGGTGGTCAATAATCCGAGCTGACCCATGCCACTAGGTTAGTCATAATTGTTATGACTAAGCCAAGTCTAGTTTAATGAGACCTGAATCAATTCTCCCTAAGAAAAGATTAAGTCCGAGGTCTTCCACCATTGTAGACGTGCGGGCCCTTCCCGGGGTTGATTGTTCTCGGCTGGATACAGTGGCTCAGTTGCACCGGGAAGATGCAACCATGTCTATTAGGCATTGGATGCTATGGGCTGGAGGATGAGTTGGGCTCAATATTTCGGATACGGTGAGAGACCCAATTAGGAACCCAGTCTATGCAAATGGTGGGTCTGACTTAACTAAGGAGTGGATCAATATTCCGGATACGGTGAGATTCATGAATTAGAGACCAAGTTTGGGTGCACCATGATTAGAGAATCATTGAACAAGAGTTGTTCACTCATTGGCTAACCCATCACCAATAACTGTTAGGTGAGGTGATGAGTCAGTTGGTGAGACCGCACCACCCACTAGAAATCATCAATCGTGGAGATTTTCGCATCTCTACAGAGGGAGTGTAGGGATCCGAGAAAATAGTGGGAGCTAATTTGTTTAAAAATAAAATCCCTAAACAAATTGGTCAAGTCAAAATTACAGTATCTAACTAGAATCTTTGACTCTCTACAGGAAAATGTCTGCGTCCAACCCACTGGCACGTATCCTAGACACACATAGACTGACTGGACCCAATTATAAAGATTGGCTCAGGAACTACAAAATTGTTTTGGGTTCAGAGAAGTTAACACATGTTTTGGACCAGGACCCTCCCACCTTACCAGCTCGTCCATCCACTGAACAGAGAGCGTCTCTGGAAAAATGGATTGACGAAGACAATAAGGCCAGATACTACATGTTGGGCTCGATGTCTGATGAGCTCCAGCGCCAACATGAAGATATCGGGACTGCTCGCCAAATGTTGGCTCACCTGCAGGAGATGTTTGGTGAACAGAGTCGCGCAGCCAAATATCAAGTCACGAAATGACTTTTTAAGGCTAAGATGCGTGATGGGCAGTCAGTCCAAGATCACTGTCTGACAATGATCAAGGACATGGAAGAGCTTGAGAAGCTCGGTGTGAAGTTGGACTTGGATCTTGCAGAACGATATTATTCTGCAATCCTTGACTGATGCATATGGGCAATTCATCATGAATTACCACATGCATAAACTTCAAAATTCCTTGGCCGAGTTGATGAATATGCTGGTTACCGCTGAGCTTTCTATGAAAGGTTCTAAAGGCTCAGTTCTTGCTATGGAACGGACTTCTTCCAAAAGAAAGTCTTATGGAAAGAAAAAGAAGTCTGTGAAAAAGCAAAAGGTGGAAGGATCAAAGAAGAAGAAGGCAGAACCGAAGAAGAAGGTCGATGGCAAAGGAAAGTGTTTCCATTGCAACAGCGACGGCCATTGGAAGCGGAACTGCCCTACTTACCTGGCCACCCTGAAGAACAAGAAGGAAGGTCCTTCTGGAGGTATGCTCGTTATTGAGTCTAACCTTACGGTTTCTTCTGCATCCAGTTGGGTGCTTGACTCTGGTTCTAGTGCTCATCTGTGCACTTCTATGCAGGGTCTTGAGGATAGCAGGAGGCTGAGGGATGGAGACATGATCCTACGCGTCGGTAATGGAGCAAGAGTTGCTGCAGTAGCCGTGGGAACATACCCTCTTCGATTACCATCTGGTTTAGACTTAGTTTTAAAAGACTGTTATTATGTGCCTGCAGCTAGCAGGAATTTGATTTCTGTTTCATGCTTAGCACAAGAAGGTTATGTGATCACCTTCTTTAAGGACCATTGTAACATTCTTTATGAAAGAAATAAAATTGCAAATGGTTTCCTTGTTAATGGTCTTTATCAGTTGCATATTGATGTACCTATTTTAACTATCGAGCAAAACGTGAATGCCAAACGACCTAGGGATAGTCCAAACGACAGATATCTATGGCACCTGAGATTAGGTCATATAGCAGAAGATAGGATTAACAAATTGGAGAAAAATGGGCTATTGAGTCCATTGACTTTTGAGTCATATCCAACTTGTGAATCTTGTCTTCAAGGCAAAATGACTAAACTCCCTTTTGTTGGACATGGGGAGAGGGCCACAGATCTCCTTGCCCTAGTACATACTGATGTGTGCGGCCCATTCGATGTGCCGGCTAGAGGCAATTTTGTCTACTTCATTACCTTTACCGATGATCTGTCTAGGTATGGGTATGTGTATCTTATGAGACACAAGTCTGAAGCCTTTTGAAAAGTTCAAAGAATTCAGACATGAAGTAGAAAAACAAACTGGAAAACCCATTAAGGTTCTTCGATCAGATCGAGGAGGTGAATACCTTAGCCGGGAATTCCTAGACTATCTTAAGGAAAATGGCATAGTCTCTCAATGGACTCCACCAGGAACACCTCAACTCAACGGGGTTTCAGAACGGAGAAATCGGACTCTATTGGATATGGTTCGATCCATGATGAGCTTCACAGACCTCCCAGATTTTCTTTGGGGACATTCATTATTAACTTCAATCTATTTACTGAATAGGGTTCCCTCTAAAACCGTTCCTACCACACCGTATGAGATATGGCACGGTAAGAAACCAAGTCTGAGTCATCTCAGAATTTGGGGTTGTCCGGCTCATGTCAAAAGACAACAAGCGGACAAGTTAGAGTTTAGGTCCTTTAGAGCTCGATTCATAGGATATCCTAAAGAGTCATTAGGATACTATTTCTACATTCCAGAAGACCACAATGTGATTGTGAGTCGACATGCCATATTTCTTGAAAAATAGTTTATTCAAGATAGCGGC
>QRFJ01003520.1:0-74471 GCA_006176705.1 Cocos nucifera | reverse complement strand
AGACCTGAATCAATTCTCCCTAAGAAAAGATTAAGTCTGAGGTCTTCCACCATTGTAGACGTGCGGGCCCTTCCCGGGGTTGATTGTTCTCGGCTGGATACAGTGGCTCAGTTGCACCGGGAAGACGCAACCATGTCTATTAGGCATTGGATGCTATGGGCTGGAGGATGAGTTGGGCTCAATATTTCGGATACGGTGAGAGACCCAATTAGGAACCCAGTCTATGCAAATGGTGGGTCTGACTTAACTAAGGAGTGGATCAATATTCCGGATACGGTGAGATTCATGAATTAGAGACCAAGTTTGGGTGCACCATGATTAGAGAATCATTGAACAAGAGTTGTTCACTCATTGGCTAACCCATCACCAATAACTGTTAGGTGAGGTGATGAGTCAGTTGGTGAGACCGCACCACCCACTAGAAATCATCAATCGTGGAGATTTTCGCATCTCTACAGAGGGAGTGTAGGGATCCGAGAAAATAGTGGGAGCTAATTTGTTTAAAAATAAAATCCCTAAACAAATTGGTCAAGTCAAAATTACAGTATCTAACTAGAATCTTTGACTCTCTACAGGAAAATGTCTGCGTCCAACCCACTGGCACGTATCCTAGACACACATAGACTGACTGGACCCAATTATAAAGATTGGCTCAGGAACTACAAAATTATTTTGGGTTCAGAGAAGTTAACACATGTTTTGGACCAGGACCCTCCCACCTTACCAGCTCGTCCATCCACTGAACAGAGAGCGTCTCTGGAAAAATGGATTGACGAAGACAATAAGGCCAGATACTACATGTTGGGCTCGATGTCTGATGAGCTCCAGCGCCAACATGAAGATATCGGGACTGCTCGCCAAATGTTGGCTCACCTGCAGGAGATGTTTGGTGAACAGAGTCGCGCAGCCAAATATCAAGTCACGAAAATGACTTTTTAAGGCTAAGATGCGTGATGGGCAGTCAGTCCAAGATCACTGTCTGACAATGATCAAGGACATGGAAGAGCTTGAGAAGCTCGGTGTGAAGTTGGACTTGGACTTGCAGAACGATATTATTCTGCAATCCTTGACTGATGCATATGGGCAATTCATCATGAATTACCACATGCATAAACTTCAAAATTCCTTGGCCGAGTTGATGAATATGCTGGTTACCGCTGAGCTTTCTATGAAAGGTTCTAAAGGCTCAGTTCTTGCTATGGAACGGACTTCTTCCAAAAGAAAGTCTTATGGAAAGAAAAAGAAGTCTGTGAAAAAGCAAAAGGTGGAAGGATCAAAGAAGAAGAAGGCAGAACCGAAGAAGAAGGTCGATGGCAAAGGAAAGTGTTTCCATTGCAACAGCGACGGCCATTGGAAGCGGAACTGCCCTACTTACCTGGCCACCCTGAAGAACAAGAAGGAAGGTCCTTCTGGAGGTATGCTCGTTATTGAGTCTAACCTTACGGTTTCTTCTGCATCCAGTTGGGTGCTTGACTCTGGTTCTAGTGCTCATCTGTGCACTTCTATGCAGGGTCTTGAGGATAGCAGGAGGCTGAGGGATGGAGACATGATCCTACGCGTCGGTAATGGAGCAAGAGTTGCTGCAGTAGCCGTGGGAACATACCCTCTGCGATTACCATCTGGTTTAGACTTAGTTTTAAAAGACTGTTATTATGTGCCTGCAGCTAGCAGGAATTTGATTTCTGTTTCATGCTTAGCACAAGAAGGTTATGTGATCACCTTCTTTAAGGACCATTGTAACATTCTTTATGAAAGAAATAAAATTGCAAATGGTTTCCTTGTTAATGGTCTTTATCAGTTGCATATTGATGTACCTATTTTAACTATCGAGCAAAACGTGAATGCCAAACGACCTAGGGATAGTCCAAACGACAGATATCTATGGCACCTGAGATTAGGTCATATAGCAGAAGATAGGATTAACAAATTGGAGAAAAATGGGCTATTGAGTCCATTGACTTTTGAGTCATATCCAACTTGTGAATCTTGTCTTCAAGGCAAAATGACTAAACTCCCTTTTGTTGGACATGGGGAGAGGGCCACAGATCTCCTTGCCCTAGTACATACTGATGTGTGCGGCCCATTCGATGTGCCGGCTAGAGGCAATTTTGTCTACTTCATTACCTTTACCGATGATCTGTCTAGGTATGGGTATGTGTATCTTATGAGACATAAGTCTGAAGCTTTTGAAAAGTTCAAAGAATTCAGACATGAAGTAGAAAAACAAACTGGAAAACCCATTAAGGTTCTTCGATCAGATCGAGGAGGTGAATACCTTAGCCGGGAATTCCTAGACTATCTTAAGGAAAATGGCATAGTCTCTCAATGGACTCCACCAGGAACACCTCAACTCAACGGGGTTTCAGAACGGAGAAATCGGACTCTATTGGATATGGTTCGATCCATGATGAGCTTCACAGACCTCCCAGATTTTCTTTGGGGACATTCATTATTAACTTCAATCTATTTACTGAATAGGGTTCCCTCTAAAACCGTTCCTACCACACCGTATGAGATATGGCACGGTAAGAAACCAAGTCTGAGTCATCTCAGAATTTGGGGTTGTCCGGCTCATGTCAAAAGACAACAAGCGGACAAGTTAGAGTTTAGGTCCTTTAGAGCTCGATTCATAGGATATCCTAAAGAGTCATTAGGATACTATTTCTACATTCCAGAAGACCACAATGTGATTGTGAGTCGACATGCCATATTTCTTGAAAAATAGTTTATTCAAGATAGTGGCATTGGAAAGCAGATTAAGCTTGATGAGAAAGTCTCACAAGCAGAACGAGCTAAGGACCAAGTGGAACCAAATCAGGTTGAGCCAATAAGAACACTACCTCCTCCACCTCGTAGATCGGAAAGAGTTTCCCGTCCCCCTGAAAGATACTTAGGTATTATTTCAGAGGATGTAGAGGAAATGTTCCTCATAGGTAATGGTGCTCATGGTGATGATCCCAAAACCTACAACGAGGCGATATCAGATATCGACTCCGAGAAATGGCTTGAGGCAATGAAGTCAGAGATCGACTCGATGCACTCAAACCAAGTCTGGACC
Source organism: Cocos nucifera (assembly GCA_006176705.1). NCBI lineage: Eukaryota > Viridiplantae > Streptophyta > Magnoliopsida > Arecales > Arecaceae > Cocos > Cocos nucifera. Next base: position 71,413 of record QRFJ01003520.1, on the reverse strand, counting down.
TTGGTAGATCCACCAGAAGGTATAGTACCTATTGGGTGTAAATGGATCTTCAAGAGAAAGATTGGTGCAGATGGGAATGTGGAGACATTCAAGGCTAGACTGGTGGCAAAAGGTTATAGTCAACGTGAAGGCATTGACTATCAGGATACCTTTTTTCCGGTAGCTATGCTAAAATCCATCCGCACATTGCTTGCTGTTGCAGCCTATTTCGATTATGAAATATGGCAAATGGACGTGAAAACGGCATTCCTAAATGGATATCTTGAGGAAGATATCTATATGGAACAGCCGCTAGGTTTCACATCCAGTGATACTGATCACAAGGTTTGCAAGCTGCAAAGGTCCATATATGGACTTAAGCAAGCATCTCGGAGCTGGAACACTCGTTTCAATGATGTGATCAAAAAGTTTGGTTTCATCAAAAATGAAGAGGAACCATGTGTTTTCAAAAGGGTCAGTGGGAGCGCTGTTGTCTTCCTCGTATTGTACGTGGATGACATCCTCCTTATTGGGAATGATATTCCCATGTTGACATCAGTCAAGATGTGGTTGTCCAAGGAATTCTCCATGAAAGACCTAGGTGAAGCATCCTTTATTCTAGGAATTAAGGTCTATAGGGATAGACCGAATAGGATGCTAGGACTTTCACAGAAGATGTACATAGAGGAAGTACTAAAGAGGTTTAGTATGGAAAACTCTAAGAGGGGATTAATACCCTTCAGACATGGTATTCATCTTTCCAAGAAGATGTGCCCCAGCACACCTGAGGAAATAGAACGCATGAGCAAGATCCCTTATGCTTCTGCAATAGGGAGCCTCATGTATGCCATGCTATGTACACGACCTGATATAGCCCATGCTGTGAGTGTCACAAGCAGATATCAGTCAAATCCAGGTGAAGAACACTGGACTTCTGTGAAATGTATCCTTAAGTACTTGAGAAGAACTAAGGATATGATGTTGGTCTTTGGTAATGGAGAACTCCAAGTTCAAGGGATACACAGACTCGGACTTCATGTCCGATATAGATGATCGAAAGTCGACATCTGGAAGTCTGTTTGTGTGCAATGGTGGAGCTGTCAGCTGGAAGAGTTCCAAGCAAACTGTGATAGCAGATTCCACCATGGAAGCAGAATATATAGCTGCATCAGAGGCTGCAAAGGAAGCATTCTGGTACAAGAAGTTTGCTGCAGAAATTGGAGTAATGCCATCAGATGCCATTCCTCTTTACTGCGACAACAATGGCGCCATAGCCCTTGCTAAGGAGCCGAGGTCTCACCAGAAGTCCAAGCACATTGAGCGGCGATATCATCTCATCCGCGATTACCTTGAGAAAGGTTACGTTGAGGTCAAGAGAGTCAACTCCGCAGATAATGTGGCAGACCCACTTACAAAGCCGTTGGGCCAGCAGAAGATCGAAGCCCACCTTGAGAAGATGGGACTTAGACTTGTAGCCAATTGGCTTTAGGACAAGTGGGAGATTGTTAGATATATGTGCCCTAGAAGCCAGAATTGGCTGACACTTGTAATACACTTCTAGGGGCAAAATTATAATTTTGACTATAATTAATAAAATGGGTTATTTTCTATCACACATGTGTATTTAGTGTCTGTGATACATCCTTTGAGTTAATGGTAATGATAATTCATATTTTCAAGAGTTGAAAATTTAAGACATGAATAATCATTATTAACTCATAAACAGCTCCCGACCATAGGATCATCACGAGGATGGTGATTGATCCGGAAGGTTGGTGTACGATCGCTTCTCTTTAGTAGATGAGTCTTGAGTCTACGGTGTGGAGACACCGGAGCGAGAGTACAGGTACTCGTTAGAGAACGAGGGCACTGAGCGTGACCACCTCGAGTAGTCATTAGGGAAGTCTACCTTCTCGTCAATGACTGACTCGATGCTGCAGTAGTGTGTCTGGTTCTTTGACCTGAGATGCATCGGCAGTTCACCTTGAGGGTGTTATAGTTTGACTACACCATTACTCGGTCTCCTAGCCATATGGAACCCTGAGGTGTATGTTGGCTATAGCATGTTCATTGTAGGAACTGGATTGCATCAAGATGGAATCTATCTACCTCGGTGGTAGAGGAGTAGCCCTATGATGATCATGAGAATCAAGTCCAGAAATCCATGGCCATGGTAGAGTGAAATAATAGAAAGAGTTTCTATTTAGATTTTCACATTGGACTCGAATCGAATGATTACATCATATGACAGAGACTAGGGTTTGACGAGTTCACCTTAACCCTAATCTGATCGGGGCTCAAGATAGAAGAACTTAATCACACAGGTAGCTGCACCAAGAGGTTCGCATTCAGCTCTGATGGGTTGCCACCATATACTGCTAGGTGTCACTGGTGGATTTTGGGAGCAATTAGAATGATTTAGATGATCGATCATTCTAGCTGTTCGAATCAGAAGAGTTCTGATCCATCGAAAGGAGTTTCGATGATGTCTATGATAGAGATCATGACATATCCCATTACCATACAGAACTGAACCTAACTGGGTCACACAAACAAGGGTTTGAATCTGGTGATCATCAATTGAACTGATCTAGTTCAATTGATCTGAATGAGATTCAATTAGGTTCAAGGAAATCGTGCTAGCACTCGATTGAACCTAACGTTCTTCTTTTACTATCATAAATAAGTTGTCCTGACTGAGCCAAAGGAGTTTGTGCTCAATCAGAGGCCTTCATATGGTCTGACTGGAGGTTGTCCAAGTCAGAATAGGTTGTCTTATTTGTAAGACATTACCTGCCATTTTTGGTCACCTGCCATTTCTTGTTCTTTGACTTTGGTCAAAAGTCTACCTTTGACTGGTCAAACGTTGACCATTGACCCTTTGACTTTTGACCACATGTCATGCACCTATTGGAGAGCTGGTGGGGGCCTGTCCCCCTGCCAGAACCTGGCAAGGAGAAGGGCGCACGCCAAGGGTGGCGTGAGCCCAAGTAGGAGGCGCCTAGGAGTCCTTGTTGGACAAGGACTCCACCTCCCTTTTGGATTCCAATCAGAGTTCTACTAAGAATCCAGTTTGACTGGTCTTAGGCGCCCTCTAAGGAGGAATCCAGGGGTCTCTATTCCAACCAATCAGATTTAGATCTGATTTCACAAAGGGTTGTGATTGGTTGAGAGGAAGAGGAGTTGGATCACAAGAGGTCTATAAATAAGACCCTGCGCCCAACCCTAATTCTAAGTGAATGCAATTGAGAAACCCCACGCCCCAAGGCTGCCTCTCCCCTCCTTCTCCATGCCATAGCTTCTTCTCCCCTTGCTCTCCACGTCCAAAAGGTGTTTTGGACTTTAGGTTGGTGCGATTCAGATCAAGGAAAGGCGATCAAAAGCAAGAAGGCTGCGCTGCTGCAAAAGGACGACTGCAGATCTTCAAAAGAGTTTTGAAGATCCTCCAGATCAGATCCAGATCTGAATTTTTGGAGGTGTGATAGAGAAGAAGAGGATCTCCAGATCCAACCCGAGTGGATACCGGTAGAGGCCAGGCGCTTGCGTGGCTAGATCCAGAACCTTCCGCTGCAATCAGGATCATCTACAGGGTAATAGGATTACCCAAATCAGGTAAATTAAATTTGATTTAATTTATCTTATTTTATTTTATTTATTAAAATAATAATAATCAGATCTGAAACTTATCAAGATCTGATTGAGATCAAGAGAAAATTTTTGAAATATATCTCTTGATCTGATCAGATCTGGACGAACCTGGACCGAGAAATCAGGATTTCCCTTCATCGGGCCCATGCTAGCGGTGTCAACCTTGGCTGTTGGGGCAATCTCAATGCCAACGATGACCTCGGACATAGTGGTAGTGGAGGCAGAGACTCCAGAGCTAAAAACAGCGACTTTTTCCCTCTTTGAGCCATCATTTTGTGCTTTCCCTTTCCTCTTCCTGGTGAAGTGGCCTTTGGTAAGCATCTTGGCAGCTTGTGCATCCATCTCTGTAGTAGGAAAAGAAGAGCGGTCAGTGGCAATACACGTGCGCGAAATCGTGTGGATTCAAAAATCAAAAGATGTACCAGCAGGATCATGGAGACTCAGATCCAGGTTGAACAAGGTCTGTTCCTTTAGAAGATCAGAAAGAAGAGGAGCTCGGTACACCTTGAGTTTATCAGAGGAATTAAGGTCGGCTCCATCTAAGCTAGGAGCACAGCAAACTGACTCTCTAATGTAACCCCATGAAGGAAGACCTAATGGCAAGGTCGGATAATGTACAAAAAAACTTTTTCTTTCAGTTGTGAACAGAAAAAAGGGGCACCTTTCAATAACCCCTTTTTATCGATCTGGGGGGAAAGTACCACCAATCCTTCATGAAAGGATGGCATTTGAAGGTATAGAAATTTTTAAAAAGCAAAATGGTTGGCTAAACTTCGGTTAATCGATAGAGGAAGAGGAAACCTATGACGAACCGAAAGGAGTTCGGTACAATAGATGCGAAGGAGATATTTAAAAATCGAAAGAAGGCGACTACGAATGGGTGTAGCAGGAGTCTAAGTTCGACACGCAAAGCTTCTAAGTACAAACAAAATCGATCAATCGGAGGAGAGCTGACCCGATCATCGGAGCTAGAAAGTTCAAGGTTATATTCTGGAGGGATTCCGTATTGGATTCAGATTAGAGAAAGATCATCTGGGGTAAGAACGGATGGGATGGTGTCTAGAGCAAAAGATGAGCGGGACATGTTCCTGGGTTCTACCTCGGTCAGGGGTGCAGAATTAAAGAAGGTCGGTTTGGACGAGCCCCATGAACCAATGGAGTGGGAGGTTTTGGAAGACATTCAGATCGAGATAAACCCCAAAAAACCCCCCTCCCAAGAAAAATTAAGAAAGCAAGGAGCCAAAAGTGATAAGCATGAATAACCTAAGAGAAGGGTTAGAAAACTGACCTAAATTGATCGGGGAGGATGAAAGGACGATGGACGCGATGAGGATCAATCGAAAGGGTGTCCAAAGCTCAGGAAGGTGAGAGAAGGATGAGACCCTCGGAAAGAAGGCAAACGAGGGCCAAAAGAAGAAGAAGACTCAGGTAGGAATGACGTCCGAACAATAGGAGGTCTTAAATAGTCAGAGGTAATCTGAAGTAGTTATGATTATGGATTGACTTCAGTCGATCAGCATGCATCGCATGTCCAACTCATCATGAAAGAGGAGCGGTGATGGGTAGAGTCTTTATGGCACCGTAACTGGGGCAGAGTTTCGATGGAAGATTCGAAGGACCATCTTTACGGACTCATTTCAAACTTAGAAAGTTTTGGTGCCAGCATGATAAACACCGAAATGTCTCATCCTGACAAGCGCAGGAACCCGAGATCAGACTTCCGCCATCGCCTTTTTTCTCCCTTCAAATTCCAAACTTGGGAGTAGGAGGACTATTATTGGGGATAAATCCCGCTCCCATCGAAGTCCAGTCTGATACTTAGCCTAATGTAACTAGCAACCACAGAAGAGCTTTGATCGAGAATTCTTCCTCTTGGGACCCCTCCAATGGTCGAATCCATTTCGGATCCCTTCAATAGTTGAACTCCTTTCGGACTCCTTCAGCAGTCGAACTCCTTTCGAACTCCTCCAGCGGTGGAACCCTTTTCGGACTCCTTCAACAGTCGAACTTCTTCAACAGTCGGACTTCTTCTGGACTCCTCCAGCGGTCGAACCCTTTTTGGATCCCTTCAGCAACCTAACCTATCACAGACTCCTTCAGAAGTCAAATTCCTTCCGAACTCCTCTAGTGGTCGAACCCTTTTTGGATCCCATCAGTAACCAAACTCCTTCTGAACTTCTTCAGTAGTCGAACTTCTTTTGGACTCCTCCATCAGCCAAACTTTCCACAATCATCAAGGAAGGTCTCCGCACGAGTCTGATCGCATACATGGCATGAACCGACCCACATCCGGACTATCTTAGAGGAGTCCAAACTCCTCTAGAATTGATATAGCTCAAAGATCATCACCAACTGATGCCAACCCCTCCAAACTTTGACTATCAAATCTTAAATGGACTGACACCTCACAACAACAAACACTATCCTCCATAACAAACTCCATGTGGCCCCGAGCGGCCCACTACCCGACAGTTATGGCTATCACTATCAGTTTGTTACGTTTTCTGGGGGGCTCTCTTCTTCCTTCCAGAACTCTGTAACTTTCTTGATTGAGCCTCCATTTCTGTTGGCCGAAAAAGCTAACTTGACCATCAGAGGATCTTGTCGGAGCCACCACCCCGGGCTCTGAACGAGACTTATTTTGTAGGTCACCAATGGTAACTTCATCTTCTCCGACTCCAGCACTTCTTCGACGGTAATTAGATTTCGTACCAATAAATTCTTTTCTTACTGATCTCAATAAAGAATCTACTTTATGAGAGTTCGATGGAAAGGCTAAAATATGCTAAAGTCTCCCTTAAAATCTGCCAAAAAAATAATAATAATTAAAAAAATACTAGTTTCTCATTGAGTAATCGGGCCTCTTTGCCTATGTAAGCATTGTGGTTCGCATAAAAAGATGGGTAGTGTGAATTAAAAAGAGGTTTAACACTATCTCACTGAGTAACCGGGCTCCTTCGCCTAAGTAAGCATTGTGGTTCACATCAAAAGATGGGAATGCAAGAATCTAAAAAAAAAGAAAAGAAAAGAAAAGTGGATAACAAGGATATTAAATTGCAAGAAAGATAATAAACCCAGCTTGCATCAAGTTAGAGGATTTAGAGAGTAAAGTGGAAAGTTGATGAAAAAAGATCTCTAAAAATTTCTATGACTAACACTCAACCATTAATTGGATCGAATTAGTAATCCATGGATGTATCTCTTTAATGGTCTGGCTGGGTATCTGCTGTCTTTAGGAATGTCTAAATCTAACTTTTAAATCAAGATTGAGTCGATATATATTGCTAATTTATTTGCTTTATTCGAGGATGAGCAAAGTTCAACTTGGAGGGTTGTGATAAACACATTAAATATTTATATAAGTATTAATTTATTAATTTATTTATCTTTATTCTTAAGAATTGATACTTTTATTTTATTTTTTGTAGAAAAGAAGAACATGGATAAAAAGAGCTCGATTTATTGGTCGCAATGGAATAAATTTTACTTAAACCGAAGCTAAAATAAAAAAGTTATGAAGCCTAGAAGTTTTAAATAAAAGAAAAAGAAAAAAATAGGTTGGTGTATGATAGACTGGCACACCGATCCATAGAACCAAGTGCGGACCAACCAGCTCAGTAGGCACACCGAATCAGCGGCCGCCGCGTGGCATGCGTGAACCCTTAAAGGGTTTATAGGAATTATGTTGCAGCTCACATGGGCAAAAATGTCATTTCATCAGGCAAATGCGTGTGGAGATTGGCGGATGCATTCGGTACATCCGGTCCATGCGGTCTAGTGGCATAAGAGAGGCATGATCGAATGTCAGCCATCCATCCCGCTCGAAATCCAATAGTCCACATTGATTTTAGCTTGATCCTGACTCTAGCAGCTGATCCGACGGCCACGTGCATTCCAAACTCAGATCCAATGGTCAGCATCAAATCTTGATGTCATTCGAAGGTATCCAGCAGCATTTTGCATGATCCAATGGCCTAAATTCGAGCTAGTGAAGATCCAACATCTAGGGGAGTATTCCGACTTGCTTCAGGAGATTTAGATGCCATCCAATGGTCCAAAATTGCCTGATCAGGTGATCCAATGGCTGAGAATTCATTCAGACCTTATTTTAGCTATAGAAGCCAGATTTTGATGCGATCTGGACCATTAGAACCCGATATGATGGTTGGAGTTCATCACAGGTAGCAAAATCTGATTTAAACTTGTTTCCCCTTATTTTTCTCTAATTTTAACCTAATTCCTCTCCTTTTCTCTCTATAAAAACCTCCCTAAATCTCCCTAAAGCTCCCATAAGCCTTCGAAAGCCTCCATAAGCCTCCAAAAGCTCTCCAAACCTCTCCAAAACCCCTCAAAAGCCTCTACAAGCCTTTCTCTCCTTTAAAAAACCACCAGCAAGCTATCTCTATCACTAATTCTCTCTTTAAAACCCTTCTTTCTTTAACCTTCTCTCTTTCTTTCTTCAACAAACCAGCACCAAAGCCTGCATCACCACCAAAGCTCCTCTTCTGCTATGGATTCCTGCAACTAGCTACTGCCCGGGTTCTTCAGCAAGGCTCCAAGATGAAGATTTTAGTGAAAAGCTTTTCGATGTCCGACTGATCCTCTAGTTCTCAGAAGTTCATTATGATTTTATTTTGATGGTATTTTCTATTTCTCATCTTTTGTATTTTTTTTTAATTTGTAATAAAGACTGCTTTTAGTTTTAATATTTTTATATCTTTTTGAGATTGATCTGGAATAATTTATTATCCTTGGGATGAGTCGGGATCTATGGATATGGTTCATGCTTTTAGGATAGATTATATTTAAATTAATTCTTAAAATTATATCTAAATCAATTTAGACTAGTTTATAACTTTAAGGAATGGACTATGATCTAAGGGTATAGGCCGTGCTCTCTAAGATAGGTTATATCTTTATTGATTAGATATCAATTATCGTATATTAAAAAGAATACCAGTTGTCAAACAAGTGATCAATTGAGATCTTGAGAATCTATCTCCGTACCTACAACTCCACTTTAATTAATTTATTATTTAATTTACTTTCTTAATTAATTTAAGTAGCCTTTTAATTAATCAACTCTTAATTAATTTTAATCACTTTTAATTTATAATTTAAACATAATTAATATGATCTCTATGGATTCGATCCTGATTCACCATATCTATATAGTTTGAGCTAGGTTCTATTTTTGACCACCTACAATAGCAATCAATAATCAATTTCTTCTCTATGTGAGTACCCTTTGGCTATCAGCCTAGCCTTGTCCCTCACTCTATCCTGGTCTGAAGGTGCTTTCTTTCTGATGAAAATCCATTTGGAGCCAATGGGTTGAGCATCATTTGGTAGATCTACCACCTGTCATGTCTAGTTCTTTATGAAAGACTCCATCTCCTCCATCATAGCTTGCATCCATGATTCTTGATCTGGACTCTTCATGGCCTCCTCAAAGCTCTCTAAATCTCTATTGGCAATGATGAGAGCATATAAAATAGTCTCATCAATACCATATCGCATCGATTTACGAACAGTGTGCTTTGGCTTGTGTAGTGCCACTCTCGTTATGGTATTGTGCAAGTCTACTATCTATGGTTGCCTCTACACTTCCTCCAAGATAGATCACTCTCCATGCTGGTCCTTCATAGGTATATCACCATGCCTACCTAACTCCACCTCAAATTGAACACGATCTGAGGTTGATGTTGAGGGCAAATCATCTGTATCCGAGAACTATCTCATGCTGTCTTGTGTTGTCTTCATAACTTCATTTGCAGTTTCTGGCTTCATCACGATGCTCCTTACATCAAAAATCACATTCTGACTAACGACACACCTTTGAGAATGTGAATTCCATAGCAAGAAATTCTTCACACCTCATGAAAATCTGATGAATATCATCTTCTGTGACTTTGGGTCTAACTTGCTCCTATCAACTTCTTATATCAAAGCATATGCAAGACAGCCGAGCACCATCAGGTGGCCAAGTTCTACCTTCTTCCCACTCCAAACAGCCTCTAGAACTTCTCCATTTAGTTTCCTATGGGGAGACCTGTTAACAAGAAAACAAGCATAAATAAGAGCATCATTCTAAAAAGATTTGGACAGTGATGCCTGCAGCCTCAAGCTTCTGACCTTCTTTGTCAGTGTCTGATTCATCCTCTCTATGACGTAGTTTTGCTGAGGGGTCTATTGGAAATAGTGCGGGGTTAAAGCATATATTTTCAAAATATTTTTTGAAATTAACTTGTAGTAGAAGCAAAATTAATCTACTATTAATTCTATACATGCTATGATCATATCATTAAAGCCCTACACAAGATCTAGACTTGCTAATATGTAATTAAAAATTTAAATTTGATCGATCAGCAAATCATATTTATTGATTGATTCGAGTTCAAAACTCGATGCCTATGCATGGGTAGCTGATCTCTATGGTTGGTCCACATGGAGCACTTGATTTGCTGATTGATTAAATTTAAATTTGGTCTACATGGAGCACTTGGTCCTGACCAACTCCACCGAAGTGCTAGCTCCTTGTCGGGGCCTTCGACGGTTGATCTTGATTGATCTAATTAATCACCTTTCTCCTGATCTCTTGGATGCTCCAGAAGACTAGATGGTGTGCTTCGGAGGATGATGAGGTGGTGCCTAAAGTTTGGTGGCGATCAGGCACTCACAGTACTCTATCTCTCCATCCAAACCTAGAGACCTAAATCTAGGATTTCACACACCCAGAAAGACCTTAATGCCTGAAAATCCTCTCATGCCCACTCTTTGTAGAATTTTTTCATGAATCAAATTTTTGTGGATAGAGGACTTTCTAATCTATAGAAACCCCACTTTGATCATATCTAAAGTGGGTGTCCAAAAGAAAAAGAAAAATGGGAGGCGTGAGAGACCTAACCAATTCATTTAAATTCAAAATTCAAACGAACCCAACCTCATCCAACGATTGGACCAGATCAAAGGCAGATAGAGAGAGCGCACAAGACTCTTTCTAGTATGGGAAATATTACTTGAATTCATAATTCACGTGGAAGAGGGCATGGGTTAAGAAAATATGGCACAGGGAGCAGACAAGTTTAAAATTCAAACTTACTATGACTTGGTCCAAATTAGTTTCAACCAAATCAATCATCTAGACCCAATTAGATTAGGTTAAACCCAACCAAATTAGGCTTAACCTAATCCAACAAAATTTTAATCAAATTATAAGTTAATTAGGTCCAGTCCGTGATCAAATCAGGGTCCAATCTTCTATAGCGATTAAGTCATCTCATGACTTGATTGGGTCAAACCTAATCAAATCAAATTCAATTGAACTTGATCGAAACCTCATCGCTCAATCAAATTGAGCTAATCAGCAATCAAATTGCTAATTAATTTATAAATAAATATTGAGTCCCAATTGAATGGGTGTCCGGGCAATAGAGTCCCATCTATATGAAACTCTTGAAGAGTTTCAAACCAGTGAGACTCTTAGACCTAGTGTCCCAAACGAATGAAACTTGCGACCATAGAGTCTCAGACTAGTGAGACTCTTGATCTGAGAGCTCCAAATGAGTAGGACTCAGAGTCCCAGTCCATTGGGACTCTTGGTCATAGAGTCTCAATCTAGTGGAACTCTTGATCATAAAGTCCTAGTTCATTGAGACTTAATATCAGCCATCAGATCAGATAGAAAATCTTATTGTGTGTGACCCCATAGGTTCAAATCCTAAGCTGGTAGCATAGAAACTAATTTTTTGTACCAATCGATGTGACCTTCTAGCAATGGTATCCAATGTTCGGATAGATCAAATAATCGCAACACAATATCAATGAACCTGTGGCATATGGTTACTATATAATTCATCCCCTTGACCTTAATGCTTAAAAGATGATCTAGGGTTTAACTGTCAATCCTGAAAAATCATCTATAGTATATTTCAAAATTCAATGTCCATCGAATGAACCATCCTGATCGAGGTTTTACTAAATTAAAATATAGTGATGTACTTACTCCAACACTTATAGCGGTCAATCCCATCTTGACTCACATACCGACTTCATAAGTACATAACTGCATCTAGTAGCCTTCCATCACTGAATTAAAAATTTAGATAGTCTGGTACCTAAGTACAGTGAGTTGCTTGTAAGTCACCATGGTGATCTCAAATCTAAGAGACACTTATACCTATATCCTTTGCAAGCAACTCTTGACAGCAGAGAGCTTTGTAGTTGGATCACGTTTAGTGAAATGTACCCTTATACTTTACCTGCATGCCATAACAATATCTCCATACTTCTTGGTTAAGAGGACAACCAATACTTATGGCACATAACGACCTACACTTGATACATTATTGTCAAGGATAACAACGTATCATTTGGCCACGAACTGGTTTTAGGATAAAATGATAAATCCTCATTTGTCGAGTCTAAATAGTCCTAAAAACTTCATCACAGAAGAGTTCATTATAGAAAGATGAACAAAAAGTGATGAATTACTAGAATAAAATTTTATTCATTTATAATTCAAGTACCTTTTACAAATCAGCTCAACCATTTACAACCTAGATGATTAGCTTTAGGATACAATTTCCAACAACTCCCACTTAGACTAAAGCCACTCAGAATAGTATCGAATACTCAATCTTCCATTTGTAATTGTCGAACTTTTTGATTCTGAGAGCTTTAATAAATGGGTCGGCCATGTTGTTCTTTTCATTGATCTTCTAAAGCTTGACATCACCTCGTTCCATGATCTCTCGTACAAGGTGGTAGCATTACAGAATTTGCTTGGTGCACTAATGTGCCTTCAGCTTTTTTGCTTGAGCTATGGCTCTAGTGCTATCACAGTATAGCAGAACTAGACTATCTAAGTAGGATGTCACTCCCAGCTCGTCGATAAACTTTCAGAGCATCGGATGCCGTAACATACTCTATCTCGCACACAGAATCAGCCATAGTGTGCTGCTTGAAACTCTTTCAGCAGACTGCTCTATCATTTAGGATAAATACATAACCTGACATACTATTGCTATCATCATGGTCTGATTGAAAATTGAAATTAGTATATCCTAAAAGTTTCAAGTCAGTATCTCCATAAATGAGCCACTAATCCTTAGTATTTCTTAAATACATTAGGATTATCTTTACAAGCTTCCAGTGATTCTCACTCAGATTAGACTGGTATCTACTCACTACCTCTAGTGAGTATGCCATATCCAGTCTTGTACATATTATGGCATACATAATAGAACCCACTGTCGAAGTATATGGTATTCTACTTATACGCTCTCTCTCTTGAGGAGTTATTAGACAATTCTTTTTCGAGAGAGTAGTTCCATGGCCCGTCGGAAGATAGCCCTTCTTAGAGTTCTCCATGCTAAATCTCTCAGCACGGTATCAATGTACGTGGACTGAGATAATTCAAGCAACCTTTTAGATCTATCTCTATTGATCTTCATCCCTAGGATGTACGAAGCTTCTCCCAAGTCCTTCATGGAGAGTTACGACGATAGCCTAACCTTTATTTCTTGTGGTGCAAAGATGTCATTTTCGATTAAGAGAATGTCATCGACATATAGTACAAGAAATACTACTACAAAACCATTAGCTTCTTTATACACGTAGGGTTCTTCTCCATTCTTAATGAAGCCATATGTTCTGATCATCTTATCAAAATACATGTTCCAACTCTGAGATGCTTGCTTCAATCCATAGATGGATCTCTGAAGATTGCTCACCTTGGACTTGTCTGTAGATGTGAATCCCTCAGGCTGTATCATATACACCTCTTCGTTCAGCTCTTCATTTAAAAAAGCTATTTTTACATCCATTTATCAGATCTCATAGTCTAGATATGCCGCTATTGTAAGTATGATCCGAATGGACTTGAGCATTACCACTGAAAAATATATCTCATCATAGTCAATACCATAACATTGACGACATCCCTTAGCAGCCAGACGGGCCTTATAGGTCTCCATCTTTTCATTTACACCTCTTTTTCTATTGAAAATCAACTTACACCCAATGGATTTTATCCCTTCAGGTGGATCAACCAGTGTTCATGCACTATTGACCTTCATGGACTACATTTCGGACTTCATGACTTCTAGCCACTTATCGGAGTTAGACCTCTACATGGCATCCATGTAGGTGATCGGATTCTTGTCATTCTCATCGAGTTCAATAGGATCACCATCCTGGATTAAGAAATCATAGTATTTATCTGGTTGATGCGATACTCTATCGGATCTTCTTAAAAGTGCCTCTTCAACGGGCTCTGAGTTTGATCTTATCAAATCCAGTTCTGTAGGTTCACTAGAATGTGTCAGTTCTTTCACCTATCAAACTTCATGAAGTTCAACATTGGAGGCAGCAGTTCCTTCCCTAAGGAACTCCTTTTTCAAAAAGACTGCCCTATTGCTGATGAACATCTTTGGTTCTTCATCAATTGAAACTAATGAACCAGATGGTGTCTAAGGTAAGTTTGGTTGTTTGACCAATGATTTTTAATTAGGAGCTACTCGCACTAATTCTATCTTTGACGAGTTAATGGTATATCCCTTCCACTGATCTCACTCACTTGGCCATCTTGGTAAGTTAGGTTTTGATTGGATCACTTCGTGATTCGGGCTCACTCATGTCAATTAGGTAAATCAGTCTGACTGATTTAAGTGCTCCTAATGCCAGCCTAGATTAGATCCTTTTTTTATCTGACTTTGTGAAGTTAGTGGGAGGATTGAAATTGGCTCATTGAATTTCTCCCTCTTCTTAAAATATGTTAATTAAATTCTATAAAATTATTAGATCCTTAAAAATAAAATAGTTATATAGATAACTAAATCATAGCCTCCCATTAAGTTGAGTGATAATGGGTTCATTAATTTAATAATCACTGGAGGCCCAAAGGCTTGGTGCTTATTGACTAATGAAATTATCATTCATAAAATGATGATTTGGTTAAGTCTTTCTGATGGTGGTTAGGTTGGCCGACCAAAGTCAGACTTGATCTTTTATGGGTTAGATGAGATCAAATATAGTCATATTAATGATTGAACCTAATTGGACCTTTTCAGTGGAGGCTAAAGCCAACTGATTAGGTATACGGGACAAAATTAATATTACTAAAAATTATTTAGAGAAATAATTAATTTTGAACCTATCCATAGGTGCACATAGATTGACCAACTAAAGTTAGGCTCGTGTGTAGTCTATGTGGATTCTAGTACCCACTAAGAAATTAAAGTAATTCCTTGAATTGGAGGTAGAGGCTACCAATTTATATAAAATAGTGAGAGAACATTTAGACTAAAGTTGGATAATTGATTCATATACTAATTAGGTTTGATTTTTCTTTTTATGCAGAAATGGCCACTAACTTATCTCTCTGGTCATTGTTAGATAATGACAAATTAATGGGACCCAACTTCAATAGCTGGTATTGTAAGTTGAAAATCGTCCTAGAGCATGAGTGGATCCTATATGTAGTAATGAATCTAGTACCTGAGGAGCCAGCTCCGAATGCTAGTGGAGCGATCCGAGATACTTATCAAAAGTGGCTCAACGACTGCACCACCATTCTGTGTATAATGTTGGTGGTAATGAATGACTAGTTTAGCTATAGGTTCGAAAATGCCTAGCTACAAAAGATGCTTCAAATGTTGAACGACTCCTTTGGCATGCCTGATGACGTTGAAAGGCACAAAATAAGTTGTGCCATTTTCAATGCTCGAATAAGGGATAGGGCCTTAGTCACTGATCATGTATTGTACATGATCGAGATGATTGAGCTCCTTAGCAAGCTGGGTTTTTTCCTACACGAGCAGCTCGGTAAGGATACAATTCTTAATTTCTTGTCTAAGTCCTTCCTTTTCTGACTCATTTTAGAATGACAAAGCCTGAAATCAACTACCACGGCTTGTTAGGGTTGCTGCAGAACTTTGATAAGGATCACCAACTCTACAAGAAAATGGTGAATGTAGTGGGAGGGTCTTCTTTTGGTCGTTGACCTTTTAAGAAAGGAAAGAAGAATAAGAAAAAGAAAAATAAGAAGGTGCAGCCGCATGCTGGGATGACTGCATAGGGTTAGACCAAGAAGTGCAAGCCCGACCAGAGCCAGGCGGAGTGCTTCTTCTATAAGAAGCATAGGCATTGGAAGAGGAACTATCCTCTGTATTGCCTCCTTGGACCCGAACAGGCCAAGGAAGAAGCAAGTGATTACTGGGCAAGATAATTATATGATAACACCTTGCAACTTTTTTTTATTTGATTTTACTATCTGGATATTAGATACTGGAAGCCCTTACCATATTTGTAATTTGATGCAGGATTTGCAAATCAGTAGAAGATTTGATCAAGTCAAAAGGTTCTTGAAAGTTGGAGATGGAAGACAGTTTCAATTCTAGCTTTAGGAATCATGAACCTTGTAATCAATTCAAATAAAGTTATTCTTAATGAATGTCATTTTTGTCCAACCTTCTTATTGAATGTTATTTCTGTAGGCCTTTCGGTCATGAATGATTTTGAAATATCAATAAAAAAAAATTTATAATGTTATTTTGAATGGTGTTATAATTTTTATTGGATAATTGAAAAATGGAATTTATTTACTTTCTATGCCTGTTAACGTGGTTCAATCCTTCGATAAATGTCCTAGAATTAATGATGTGTCCGAAGTCTACCTTTGGCACTGTAGGCTAGGTCATATTAACAAGAATAAAATTAACAGATTAGCTTAAGAAGGAATTCTTAAGATTAGTGATTGTGAATTACTTCTGATCTGTGAGTTCTATCTTCTTGGTAAGATGATCAAGTCATCTTTTATTAAAAAAGGTGAACGAGCCATTGAACTCCTGAGTCTAGTACATTCAGATATATGTGGACCCATGAGTTCAAGTGCTAGAGGTGGATACTTCTACTTCATAACCTTCATAGACGATCTATCTAGGTATGGGTACGTCTATTTAATGAAGCATAAGTCGGAGTCATTTAAAATGTTCAAAGTATTCTGAAATGAGGTAGAGAAGCAAACTAAGAAGAGTATAAAAACTCTTCATTCTGATCGAGGGGGTGAGTAACTTTTCAATGAGTTTTTGACATATCTTGGAGAGAATGAGATTATCTTCCAATGGACTCCTCCTAAAACACCACAATATAATGGTGTATCTGACAGAAAGAATCAGACCCTGTTGGACATGGTTCGATCCATGATGGGGTTTGCTGGTTTATCGATCTTTCTATGGGGATATGTGCTCGAGTTAGCTTATTACATTCTAAATAGGGTCCTGAGTAAATATATTAATAAAACACCATATGAGATATAGATAGGGCCTAAGCCAGTGCTCTCACACCTTAGGGTTTGGGGGTGTCCAGCTTATATCAAATGTTTAATAATAGACAAGCTTAGACCTAGGTCTGATAAGTATAGTTTTATAGATTACCTAAAAAAAACCAAAGGGTATTACTTCTACCTTGCTGATGAAAAAAATATATTTGTCAGCCTTAAGACAGTCTTTTTAGAAAAGAAGTTCCTTAGTAAAGGAACTAATGCCTCTAAAGTCGAACTTGATGAAATTCAGCAGGTGGAAGAATAGATATAAATTGTTAAACCTGAGCTGGATCTGATTAGATCAGATCCAGAGCCCATTGTAGATGCACCCTTAAGACGATCTGGTAGAATACTACATCAACTGAATAGATACTATGATTTCTTGATCCGATACGGGGATCCCATCGAACTTGATGAGAATGATGAGGATCCGATTACCTACATGGATGCAATGTAGAGATCAAACTGAGAAATGGCTTGAGGCCATGAAATCCAAAATAGAATCCATGAAGGTCAACAATGTATGGACATTGGTGGACCCATATGAAGGGGTAAAATCTATAGGGTGTAAGTGGGTCTTCAAAAGGAAAAGGAGCACAGACAGAAAGGTTGAGACCTATAAAGTCCATCTGGTTGTCAAGGGATATCATCAACATTATGGTATTGACTATGATGAGACGTTCTCTCCTATGGCAATGCTCAAATCCATTCGGATTATGCTTGCCATCGCTGTCTATCTGGACTATGAAATCTGGTAGATGGATGTAAAAATAGCTTTTCTAAATGAAAAACTGGATGAAGAGGTGTATATGATATAGTTTGAAGAATTCACATCTGTAGATGAGTCTAAGGTGTGCCGACTTCAAAGATCCATTTATGGACTGAAGCAGGCATCTCGGAGCTGGAACATACGATTTGATAGAACAATCTAAACATATGGCTTCATTAAGAATAAAGAGGAGCCCTGCATATATAAGTGGTCTAATGGTCTGACAATAGTATTCCTAGTATTGTATGTGGATGATATTCTCTTAATTGAAAATGATGTTCCTGCATTACAAGGAATAAAGATTTGACTGTCATCACAGTTCTTCATGAAAGATCTAGGAGAAGCTTCCTACATCCTAGGGATGAAGATCTATAAAGATAGATCTAAAAGATTGCTTAGATTGTCTCAGTCTACGTACATTGATACTGTGCTGAAATGGTTCAGCATGGAGAATTTTAAAAATGGATATCTACCGATAGGCCATGGAATTTCTCTTTCAAAGAGGGATTGTCCGACAACATCTCTAGAAAGAGAGCATATGAGTAGAATACAATATGCTTCTGTAGTAGGTTCTATAATATACGCCATGACTGTACGCAATCAGATGTGGCATACTCATTTGGGGTAGTGAGTAGATGCCAATCTGATCCAGGAGAGACCACTGGAAGGTTGTTAAAACCATCCTAAAGTATTTAAGAAATACTAAGGACCAATGGCTTGTATATGATGAATCAAACTTGAAACTTATGGGATTTACAGACTTCAGTTTCCAGTCTGATCATGATGACAATAAGAGTGTGTCAGGATATATATTCACCTTTAATGGTGGGGCTATCTGCTGGAAGAGTTTCAAGCAGCATACTATGATCGATTCAGTTTGTGAGGTAGAGTATGTCGCTGTATCAGATGCTACCAAAGAAGCGGTGTGACTGAAAAAGTTCATCATCGAGCTTGGAGTAGCACCCTTCCTTGATGGTCTAGTTCTGCTCTATTGCGATAACTCTAGAGCCATTGCTTAGGCAAAGAAATTGAAGGCACACCAGTGGACGAAATATATTCTACACTGCTACCACCTTATTCGAGAGATCATGGATCGAGGTGACGTCGACCTTCAGAAGATCAATGGAAAGGAGAACCTGGCTGATCCACTTACTAAAGTTGTTATGGTGAAGGAGTTCAATGACTTCAAGTCGAAGATAGTATTAAATACTGCACCAATTGGTTTTAGTCCAAGTGGAAGATTGTTGAGAATATATTCCAAAGTCAATCGTTAGCCTATTGACGGTTGTGCTACTTATTATACTTGTATATGAATTATTAATTAATAAAGATTATTTTAATATTTTTCATCATAAATTTTATTATCTTCTAATGAACTTTTATATTGTGATGAAGTCCTTAGGACAATCTAGATTCAATAAAGGAGAATTTGTCATTTAGTCCTTAAATTGTTCAGGATCAAATGATATGTTGTTACTTAGGATGACAACGTTTATCGAGTATAAGTCGTTGTGTGCCATATAAGTTGGTTGTCCTCATAACCAAAGAGTATTGAGATATTGGTATGGCATGCAAGTGAGATGTATGGGTACATCTGCATTGAATGTGACCAACTTTAGAGCTTTTCTGCTGTCAAGATTTGCTCTGATGGAATATGGATATAACTATCCCTCCAACCTGAGATCACCACGATGACTTCCAAGCAACTCACTATGCTTTTGTGCCGAACTATCTGAATTTCTAATTTAGTGATGGAAGATTTCTGGGCACAGTTAAGTACTTGAGAAATCGGTACGTATATCAAGATGGGATTGATTACTTTTAGTTTCAGGAGCTGTGTTCAATAGTATTTGAATTTAGCAAAACCTTGGCCAAGGTAGTCCTTATTGAAGAAAAATCCTGATTTCTCGGCCCAGATTCGTTCAGATCTGATCAGATCAAGAGATATATTACAAATTTTTTTTTCTTTGATCTATATCAAATATAGGATGTTTTAGATCTAATTCTTATTATTTTAATAAATAAAATAAAATAAGGATAAATTAAATCAAATTTAATTTACCTGATTTGGGTAATCATATTATCCGTCAATGATCCTATTTGTAGCAAAAGTTTCTGGATCTAGCCATGCAAGCGCCTGGCCTCTACCGGTATCCACTCGGGCTTGGATCTGGAGATCCTCTTCTTCTCTATCACGCCTCCAAAAATCAGATCTGGATCTGATCTGGAGGATCTTCAAAACTCTTTTGAAGATCAGCAGTCGTCCTTTTGCAGCAGTGCAGCCTTCTTGCTTTTGATCGCCTTTCTTTGATCTGGAATCGCACCAACCAAGGTCCAAAACTCCTTTTGGACGTGGAGAGGAGAGGGAGAAGGTGAGTTTGGCATGGAGGAAGGAGGGGAGAGGCAGCCTTGGGGCATGGGGTTTCTCAATACTTTTTCTGAGTTGGGCGCAGGGTCTTATTTATAGACTAAGCTGTGATCCAACTCCTCTTCTTCCCAACCAATCACAACCCTTTGTGAAATCAGATCTAAATCTGATTGGTGGGAATAGAGTCCCCTGGATTCCTCCTTAGAGGGTGCCTAAGACCAGTCAAAGTTGGTTCTTAGGAGAACTCTAATTGGAATCCAAAAAGGAGATGGAGTCCTTGTCCAACAAGGACTCCTAGGCGCCTCCAACTTGGGCACACGCCACCCTAGGGTGGCGTGCGCCCTTCTCCTTGCCAGGTTCTGGCAGGGGGACAGGCCCCCACCAGCTCTCCAATAGGTGCATGACATGTGGTCAAAAGTCAAAGTGTCAATGGTCAACATTTGACCAGTCAAAGGTAGACTTTTGACCAAAGTCAAAGAACAAGAAATGGCAGGTGACCAAAAATGGCAGGTAATGTCTTACAAAATAAGACAACCTTTTCTGACTTGGACAACCTCCAGTCAGACCATATGAAGGCCTCTGATTGAGCACAAACTCCTTTGGCTCAGTCAGGACAACTTATTTATGATAGTAAAAGAAGAACGTTAGGTTCAATCGAGTGCTAGCACGATTTTCCTTGAACCTAATTGAATCTCATTCAGATCAATTGAACTAGATCAGTTCAATTGATGATCACCAGATTCAAACCCTTGTTTGTGTGACCCAGTTAGGTTCAGTTCTGTATGGTAATGGGATATGTCATGATCTCTATCATCGACATCATCGAAACTCCTTTCGATGGATCAGAACTCTTCTGATTCGAACAGCTAGAATGATCGATCATCTAAATCATTCTAATTGCTCCCAAAATCCACCAGTGACACCTAGCAGTATATGGTGGCAACCCATCAGAGCTGAATGCGAACCTCTTGGTGCAGCTACCTGTGTGATTAAGTTCTTCTATCTTGAGCCCCGATCAGATTAGGGTTAAGGTGAACTCGTCAAACCCTAGTCTCTGTCATATGATGTAATCATTCGATTCGAGTCCAATGTGAAAATCTAAATAGAAACTCTTTCTATTATTTCACTCTGCCATGGCCATGGACTTCTGGACTTGATTCTCATGATCATCATAGGGCTGCTCCTCTACCACCGAGGTAGATAGATTCCATCTTGATGCAATCCAGTTCCTACAATGAACATGCTATAGCCAACATACACCTCAGGGTTCCATATGGCTAGGAGACCGAGTAATGGTGTAGTCAAACTATAACACCCTCAAGGTGAACTGCCGATGCATCTCAGGTCAAAGAACCAGACACACTACTGCAGCATCGAGTCAGTCATTGACGAGAAGGTAGACTCCCTAATGACTACTCGAGGTGGTCACGCTCAGTGCCCTCGTTCTCTAACGAGTACCTGTACTCTCGCTCCGGTGTCTCCACACCGTAGACTCAAGACTCATCTACTAAAGAGAAGCGATTGTACACCAACCTTCCGGATCAATCACCATCCTCGTGATGATCCTATGGTCGGGAGCATTTTATGAGTTAATAATGATTATTCATGTCTTAAATTTTCAACTCTTGAAAATATGAATTATCATTACCATTAACTCAAAGGATGTATCACAGACACTAAATACACATATGTGATAGAAAATAACCCATTTTATTGATTATAGTCAAAATTATAATTTTGCCCCTAGAAGTGTATTACAAGTGTCAGCCAATTCTGGCTTCTAGGGCACATATATCTAACAATCTCCCACTTGTCCTAAAGCCAATTGGCTACAAGTCTAAGTCCCATCTTCTCAAGGTGGGCTTCGATCTTCTGCTGGCCCAACGGCTTTGTAAGTGGGTCTGCCACATTATCTGTGGAGTTGACTCTCTTGACCTCGACGTAACCCTTCTCGAGGTAATCGCGGATGAGGTGGTATCGCCGCTCAATGTGCTTGGATTTCTGGTGAGACCTCGGCTCCTTAGCAAGGGCTATGGCGCCATTGTTGTCGCAGTATAGAGGAATGGCATCTGATGGCATTACTCCAATTTCTGCAGCAAACTTCTTGTACCAGAATGCTTCCTTCGCAGCCTCTGATGCAGCGATATATTCTGCTTCCATGGTGGAATCTGCTATCACAGTTTGCTTGGAACTCTTCCAGCTGACAGCACCACCATTGCACACAAACAGACTCCCAGATGTCGACTTTCGATCATCTATATCGGACATGAAATCCGAGTCTGTGTATCCCTGGACTTGGAGTTCTCCGTTACCAAAGACCAACATCATATCCTTAGTTCTTCTCAAGTACTTAAGGATACATTTCACAGAAGTCCAGTGTTCTTCACCTGGATTTGACTGATATCTGCTTGTGACACTCACAGCATGGGCTATATCAGGTCGTGTACATAGCATGGCATACATGAGGCTCCCTATTGCAGAAGCATAAGGGATCTTGCTCATGCGTTCTATTTCCTCAGGTGTGCTGGGGCACATCTTCTTGGAAAGATGAATACCATGTCTGAAGGGTATTAATCCCCTCTTAGAGTTTTCCATACTAAACCTCTTTAGTACTTTCCTCTATGTACATCTTCTGTGAAAGTCCTAGCATCCTATTCGGTCTATCCCTATAGACCTTAATTCCTAGAATAAAGGATGCTTCACCTAGGTCTTTCATGGAGAATTCCTTGGACAACCACATTTTGACTGATGTCAACATGGGAATATCATTCCCAATAAGGAGGATGTCATCCACGTACAATACGAGGAAGACAACAGCGCTCCCACTGACCCTTTTTGAAAACACATGGTTCCTCTTCATTTTTGATGAAACCAAACTTTTTGATCACATCATTGAAACGAGTGTTCCAGCTCCGAGATGCTTGCTTAAGTCCATATATGGACCTTTGCAGCTTGCAAACCTTGTGATCAGTATCACTGGATGTGAAACCTAGCGGCTGTTCCATATAGATATCTTCCTCAAGATATCCATTTAAGGAATGCCGTTTTCACGTCCATTTGCCATATTTCATAATCGAAATAGGCTGCAACAGGCAAGCAATGTGCGGATGGATTTTAGCATAGCTACTGGGGAAAAGGTATCCTGATAGTCAATGCCTTCGCGTTGACTATAACCTTTTGCCACTAGTCTAGCCTTGAATGTCTCCACATTCCCATCTGCACCAATCTTTCTCTTGAAGATCCATTTACACCCAATAGGTACTATACCTTCTGGTGGATCTACCAAGGTCCAGACTTGGTTTGAGTGCATCGAGTCAATTTCTGACTGCATTGCCTCTAGCCATTTCTCGGAGTCGATATCTGATATCGCCTCGTTGTAGGTTTTGGGATCATCACCATGAGCACCATTACCTACGAGGAACATTTTCCTCTACTTCCTCTGAAATAATACCTAAGTATCTTTCAGGGGGACGGAAAACTCTTTCCGATCTACGAGGTGGAGGAGGTAGTGTTCTTATTGGCTCAACCTGATTTGGTTCCACTTGGTCCTTAGCTCGTTCTGCTTGTGAGACTTTCTCATCAAGCTTAATCTGCTTTCCAATGCCGCTATCTTGAATAAACTATTTTTCAAGAAAGATGGCATGTCGACTCACAATCACATTGTGGTCTTCTGGAATGTAGAAATAGTATCCTAATGACTCTTTAGGATATCCTATGAATCGAGCTCTAAAGGACCTAAACTCTAACTTGTCCGCTTGTTGTCTTTTGACATGAGCCGGACAACCCCAAATTCTGAGATGACTCAGACTTGGTTTCTTACCGTGCCATATCTCATACGGTGTGGTAGGAACGGTTTTAGAGGGAACCCTATTCAGTAGATAAATTGAAGTTAACAATGAGTGTCCCCAAAGAAAATCAGGGAGGTCTGTGAAGCTCATCATGGATCGAACCATATCCAATAGAGTCCGATTTCTCCATTCTGAAACCCCGTTGAGTTGAGGTGTTCCTGGTGGAGTCCATTGAGAGACTATGCCATTTTCCTTAAGATAGTCTAGGAATTCCCGGCTAAGGTATTCACCTCCTCGATCTGATCGAAGAACCTTAATGGGTTTTTCCAGTTTGTTTTTCTACTTCATGTCTGAATTCTTTGAACTTTTCAAAAGCTTCAGACTTGTGTCTCATAAGATACACATACCCATACCTAGACAGATCATCGGTAAAGGTAATGAAGTAGACAAAATTGCCTCTAGCCGGCACATCAAATGGGCCGCACACATCAGTATGTACTAGGGCAAGGAGATCTGTGGCCCTCTCCCCATGTCCAACAAAAGGGAGTTTAGTCATTTTGCCTTGAAGACAAGATTCACAAGTTGGATATGACTCAAAAGTCAATGGACTCAATAGCCCATTTTTCTCCAATTTGTTGATCCTATCTTCTGCTATATGACCTAATCTCAGGTGCCATAGATATCTGTCGTTTGGACTATCCCTAGGTCGTTTGGCATTCACGTTTTGCTCGATAGTTAGAACAGGTACATCAATATGTAGCTGATAAAGACCATTAATAAGGAAACCATTTGCAATTTTATTTCTTTCATAAAGAATGTTACAATGGTCCTTAAAGAAGGTGATCACATAACCTTCTTGTGCTAAGCATGAAACAGAAATCAAATTCCTGCTAGCTGCAGGCACATAATAACAGTCTTTCAAAACTAAGTCTAAACCAGATGGTAATCGAAGAGGGTATGTTCCCACGGCTACTGCAGCAACTCTTGCTCCATTACCGATGCGTAGGATCATGTCTCCATCCCTCAGCCTCCTGCTATCCTCAAGACCCTGCATGAAAGTGCACAGATGAGCACTAGAACCAGAGTCAAGCACCCAACTGGATGCAGAAGAAACCGTAAGGTTAGACTCAATAACGAGCATACCTCCAGAAGGACCTTCCTTCTTGTTCTTCAGGGTGGCCAGGTAAGTAGGGCAGTTCCGCTTCCAATGGCCGTCGCTGTTGCAATGGAAACACTTTCCTTTGCCATCGGCCTTTTTCTTCGGCTCTGCCTTCTTCTTCTTTGATCCTTCCACCTTTTGCTTTTTCACAGACTTCTTTTTCTTTCCATAAGACTTTCTTTTGGAAGAAGTCCGTTCCATAGCAAGAACTGAGCCTTTAGAACCTTTCATAGAAAGCTCAGCGGTAACCAGCATATTCATTAACTCGGCCAAGGAATTTTGAAGTTTATGCATGTGGTAATTCATGATGAATTGCCCATATGCATCAGTCAAGGATTGCAGAATAATATCATTCTGCAGGTCCAAGTCCAACTTCACACCGAGCTTCTCAAGCTCTTCCATGTCCTTGATCATTGTCAGACAGTGATCTTGGACTGACTGCCCATCACGCATCTTAGCCTTAAAAAGTCATTTCGTGACTTGATATTTGGCTGCGCGACTCTGTTCACCAAACATCTCCTGCAGGTGAGCCAACATTTGGCGAGCAGTCCCGATATCTTCATGTTGGCGCTGGAGCTCATCAGACATCGAGCCCAACATGTAATATCTGGCCTTATTATCTTCGTCAATCCATTTTTCCAGAGACGCTCTCTGTTCAGTGGATGGACGAGGCTGGTAAGGTGGGAGGGTCCTGGTCCAAAACATGTGTTAACTTCTCTGAACCCAAAATAATTTTGTAGTTCCTGAGCCAATCTTTATAATTGGGTCCAGTCAGTCTATGTGTGTCTAGGATACGTGCCAATGGGTTGGACGCAGACATTTTTCCTGTAGAGAGTCAAAGATTCTAGTTAGATACTGTAATTTTGACTTGACCAATTTGTTTAGGGATTTTATTTTTAAACAAATTAGCTCCCACTATTTTCTCGGATCCCTACACTCCCTCTGTAGAGATGCGAAAATCTCCACGATTAATGATTTCTAGTGGGTGGTGCGGTCTCACCAACTGACTCATCACCTCACCTAACAGTTATTGGTGATGGGTTAGCCAATGAGTGAACAACTCTTGTTCAATGATTCTCTAATCATGGTGCACCCAAACTTGGTCTCTAATTCATGAATCTCACCGTATCCGAAAATATTGATCCACTCCTTAGTTAAGTCAGACCCACCATTTGCATAGACTGGGTTCCTAATTGAGTCTCTCACCGTATCCGAAATATTGAGCCCAACTCATCCTCCAGCCCATAGCATCCAATGCCTAATAGACATGGTTGCATCTTCCCGGTGCAACTGAGCCACTGTATCCAGCCGAGAACAATCAACCCCGGGAAGGGCCCGCACATCTACAATGGTGGAAGACCTCAGACTTAATCTTTTCTTAGGGAGAATTGATTCAGGTCTCATTAAACTAGACTTGGCTTAGTCATAACAATTATGACTAACCTAGTGGCATGGGTTAGCTCGGATTATTGACCACCTCAGATCAGAACTGTGTCAACAGATATGGCCAGGTAAGTGAGACCGGTGGAAGGAATATGCCATTAACTCGTACAAGAACGCATTCAGGTCGAGTAGCTTCCAATTAAAAACCAGTCGGTCGTCTGTGCCAAACTTACCTTAGACACCAAATTATTGAGTCAGAACCAATTGGGTTAGCCTACAATCCAGACTCTAACCTCTGAGCCTAATTAGGTCTTGCTTGATCGTGACTCGATCTTGACCCAGACTTAATCCTATTAGGCTGGTCAATTTAAGCATTGTTGATCCCATCTAACCAACTCTTGATTCGGTTTGATCAACCGCTTAGACCTAATTGAGCTACCCAAGCCCGAACCCAGTATTATGAATATGTCTTAGATCTGAAATTCTCAATTTTAGACCTAATTAATATTCCATAAACTTAATTCTTAATTAAGTAGGGTTCATAAACAAAATATGCACAATAAATCCTAGGGTTTCAGGATCTAGGGTTTTTTGCAGAAAGTAAGTTTTGGGTTTCTGATTAAGGACGAACACGCAGCACCCCTACACATCATAAGAACACCCCATCGAATGGGAAGAGAGGGCCTTTAAACCCTTCTTCGTTCTTATGACCGGACGGCCAAGAGGAACGCCTTAATCAGGAACATGTCAATACTACAAAACAGTTTTAGATCTATATCATATATCTCATATATAAATTTAGATCTAATCATGGCATATTTTGCATACATCTCATGTATCAAATCATGCATGTTTTCAGATCTAAATTATCTCATAATAATCTAAAAAATTAGATTTAAATTGATCTAATCAAAATAAATTCTAATCTAGACAATTATGTAGAACTATTCTACAACTAGTCTAGACATGCATCAATCATATCTCATATGATATTTAAAATTAAATAATTTTTATTTGCTATTTTTCAGATGTTATTATAACACTTATAATATCAAAAAATAGTAAATAAGAAGATCTAAAATATGATTTAATCAGATTAAATCAAAAACATGCAAGAACTATTCTATAGAACTATTCTATTCTAGAACTAGTCATGCATATCTTCATAATTCTTAGATCCAAATCATTTAATTTTAATTTTTTCTGATTTCAGATCTGATCACATCTCATGTGACATCTAAAATCACTTTATTTTCTAATTAAAATAAATTTAAAATCAGATCTAAATAATTTTAGAACCATGGCTCTGATACCAGTTGAAGGGAAATCCTGATTTCCCGGTCCAGGTTCGTTCAGATCTGATCAGATCAAGAGATATATTTCAAAAATTTTTCTCTTGATCTAATCAGATCTTGATATATTTTAGATCTAATTCTTATTATTTTAATAAATAAAATAAAATAAGATAAATTAAATCAAATTTAATTTACCTGATTTGGGTAATCCTATTACCCTGTTGATGATCCTGATTTGCAGCGGAAGGTTCTGGATCTAGCCACGCAAGCGCCTGGCCTCTACCGGTATCCACTCGGGTTGGATCTGGAGATCCTCTTCTTCTCTATCACACCTCCAAAAATCAGATCTGGATCTGATCTGGAGGATCTTCAAAACTCCTTTTGAAGATCTGCAGTCGTCCTTTTGCAGCAGCGCAGCCTTCTTGCTTTTGATCGCCTTTCTTTGATCTGGAATCGCACCAACCAAGGTCCAAAACTCCTTTTGGACGTGGAGAGCAAGAGGGAGAAGAAGTGACTTTGGCATGGAGGAAGGAGGGGAGAGGCAGCCTTGGGGCATGGGGTTTCTCAATTGACTTTTCTGAGTTGGGCGCAGGGTCTTATTTATAGACTAAGCTGTGATCCAACTCCTCTTCTTCCCAACCAATCACAACCCTTTGTGAAATCAGATCTAAATCTGATTGGTGGGAATAGAGTCCCCTGGATTCCTCCTTAGAGGGTGCCTAAGACCAGTCAAAGTTGGTTCTTAGGAAGAACTCTAATTGGAATCCAAAAAGGGAGATGGAGTCCTTGTCCAACAAGGACTCCTAGGCGCCTCCAACTTGGGCTCACGCCTAGGGTGGCGTGCGCCCTCTCTCCTTGCCAGGTTCTGGCAGGGGGACAGGCCCCCACCAGCTCTCCAATAGGTGCATGACATGTGGTCAAAAGTCAAAGTGTCAATGGTCAACATTTTGACCAGTCAAAGGTAGACTTTTGACCAAAGTCAAAGAACAAGAAATGGCAGGTGACCAAAAATGGCAGGTAATGTCTTACAAAATAAGACAACCTTTTCTGACTTGGACAACCTCCAGTCAGACCATATGAAGGCCTCTGATTGAGCACAAACTCCTTTGGCTCAGTCAGGACAACTTATTTATGATAGTAAAAGAAGAACGTTAGGTTCAATCGAGTGCTAGCACGATTTCCTTGAACCTAATTGAATCTCATTCAGATCAATTGAACTAGATCAGTTCAATTGATGATCACCAGATTCAAACCCTTGTTTGTGTGACCCAGTTAGGTTCAGTTCTGTATGGTAATGGGATATGTCATGATCTCTATCATCGACATCATCGAAACTCCTTTCGATGGATCAGAACTCTTCTGATTCGAACAGCTAGAATGATCGATCATCTAAATCATTCTAATTGCTCCCAAAATCCACCAGTGACACCTAGCAGTATATGGTGGCAACCCATCAGAGCTGAATGCGAACCTCTTGGTGCAGCTACCTGTGTGATTAAGTTCTTCTATCTTGAGCCCCGATCAGATTAGGGTTAAGGTGAAACTCGTCAAACCCTAGTCTCTGTCATATGATGTAATCATTCGATTCGAGTCCAATGTGAAAATCTAAATAGAAACTCTTTCTATTATTTCACTCTGCCATGGCCATGGACTTCTGGACTTGATTCTCATGATCATCATAGGGCTGCTCCTCTACCACCGAGGTAGATAGATTCCATCTTGATGCAATCCAGTTCCTACAATGAACATGCTATAGCCAACATACACCTCAGGGTTCCATATGGCTAGGAGACCGAGTAATGGTGTAGTCAAACTATAACACCCTCAAGGTGAACTGCCGATGCATCTCAGGTCAAAGAACCAGACACACTACTGCAGCATCGAGTCAGTCATTGACGAGAAGGTAGACTCCCTAATGACTACTCGAGGTGGTCACGCTCAGTGCCCTCGTTCTCTAACGAGTACCTGTACTCTCGCTCCGGTGTCTCCACACTGTAGACTCAAGACTCATCTACTAAAGAGAAGCGATTGTACACTAACCTTTTGGATCAATCACCATCCTCGTGATGGTCCTATGGTCGGAAGCATTTTATGAGTTAACAATGATTATTCATGTCTTAAATTTTCAACTCTTGAAAATATGAATTATCATTACCATTAACTCAAAGGATGTATCACAGACACTAAATACACATATGTAGAAAATAACCCATTTTATTCATTATAGTCAAAATTATAATTTTGCCCCTAGAAGTGTATTACAAGTGTCAGCCAATTCTGGCTTCTAGGGCACATATATCTAACACTTATGAGGGGTCACAAGACTAATTGCTTTGAGACATGATTTGGATGTATCTTCTAGGATTGATAGTCAAATGTTCCTACGCATAGAGGTCAAAGGGATGAATTATATGATAACCATATTCACGTAGGTTCTGAATATTGCGATTGTGACTATTCGACCTATCCGAAAATCGGGTACCATTGCTAGATGGTCATTTTGATTAGTATAGAAATTGGTTTCTATGCTACCAGCTTAGGTTCAAACCTATAGAGTCACACACATTAGAGGTTCCTACCTGATCTAATGGCTGGTAAAGAGTTCTACTCGACTTGGACTCCATGGTCAAGAGTCCCACTAGATTGGGACTCTTCGATCGGGAGTCCTATTGGGTTAGGACACTGAGTCTCAATGCCTTGGAGTTTGTGGTCAAGAGTCCCACTCGATTAGGACTCTTCGACCAAGAGTCATACTATTCTGGAACTTTGAGTTCTACTTATCTAAGACTTTATGATTAAGAGTTAGGACTCTACAATCACAAGTTTCACTTATCTCGAACACTGAGATTAAGAGTTCCACTGATTTGAAATTCTTCGATCAAGAGTTTCATTTTGATGGGTCTCTATTGTCCGAATACCCACTGGATTTGGACTCTGAATTTATGAGAAGTTTAATTAGTGATTTGATCACTAATTAACTCAATTTGATTGAGTCATGATTTTTGGTTCAAGTCCAATTGAATTGGGTTCAGTTGGGTTTGACTTGATTAGGTCATGAGTTGACCTAATCACCGAGGAGGTTTGATCCTTGATTTGATAAGGGATTGGGCTTGATCAATTCCTAATTTGATTAGGATTTAATTAATACTAATTAATCCTAGTTATGTTGGGTTTAATTTGATCAAATTGAGCCTAGCCAAATATGTTTAGGTTAGTTCAATTGGATGAGGTTTGAATTTAAGACTAGTTTGACTAGTCTTCCCTTCCTACGCCCATATTTTCTATGAGAAAAGAGTTCTTATATGTTTTCAGACGCACAGAAGAGTTCCACGCCCTCCTTCTCAACACCTCTTATAGATAAGGTTTGGTTGTTATTGGTTTTAGTTTGAATGAGATTCAAACTTATATAAGAAACCAACTCTACCTTATCCATGTGCAATCTCTCTTTTATGCGCCCTTTTTGCTACACGAGCAAAGGTTTCTCATGATTTCTTTTCATGCAAGAGAGGACGTGTGCCCAACATTCTCATGCCCCAAGTGTGATAAGGATCAAGTTGTTACAATTCAAAGAAAGTTTGAATGAATAACAACCTAATCCCACCACGCATAGAAGACTCGAAATGGTGCAAATATAAGGAGATTTTTTCTTTGGTGCAAATACAGGGAGCTGGGCGTAGGGTTTTTTGAGTGTGCTATCCTAGGAATTGACCTAGGGTTTGGGAGTAGATCAGATGAGCTACAAGCATCGTGAGCCAACCAAAGTTTTTGTAGAGCCTCCTCTGCCTCTCTACTGCATCTACCAACAACCCGAAGCATCCATGAATTCTGTAGACAAAGATCGAAGATGTTCAATCAAAATAGCCCTTGAAAGACTCTAGTGTCAAGCTAGCACTCGCATGGAGTCAATCAAGATCAGGAGCCTTGTGTGGATGATCCATGGAGGTCAGACATCTATGTGGCTGCATCATGACCAGTGGACCTCCTAGACGATGATCAGATCACGGCGATCGGCTACCTGCGAAAAGATATTTTGCTCTGAACACATAGATGTAGTAAATAGTTTGCTGCATAGTTTTTCTTTTTAGATCTATATGAATGCATGCATATTATGTTTAGATCCTTAGTGTAGGATTTAATATTCTGATATGATCGGTAGGTAATTAATTAGATTAATTATTTTTTTCACTGCATCTTTGCTATTTTCAAAAAAAATTTCGAAAGTAGCATGGCAAACCCTACACTGTTTCCTTCATTCACCTCCTCAGTCAGACTGAAGAGTTTTAATACTCTTTCTAAGTTATTTTTCTACCTCATTTCAATATTGTTTGAATATTTCAAATGAATCAGATTTACTCTTCATAAGATAGATGTATCCATACCTAGATAAGTCGTCAGTAAATGTAATAAAGTAGTAGAATCCACCTCTAGCATATTTATTCATAGATCCACATATATCATTATGTACTAGATTAGAAGCTCAGTGGCCCATTCATCTTTTTCAGTAAAAGATGATTTGGTCATCTTACCAAGAAGGCAGAACTCACAGGTATTCAATAATTCATAATCATCGACGTCAGAGATATTCTCTTTAACAACCTGTTGATCCTATTGTTGTTTATATGATTGAACCTACAGTACCAAAGATAGGCATCGAAGATATGATCTATTTTTGAACATTTATTTGATGTTTACACTACACTAATAGGCTGTGATAATACATAAATATCATTTCTCAATTATCCTTGCATTATTGTGATATCATTCATAATGATATCATAATAATTTCTTTTTATTGATAAACAATAACTATCTTGGGCCAATTGCCCAACAAATATTATGTTCATCATAAAAGATGGATAATAGTGACAGTCACTTAAAATGACATTATTATTTTTGAAAATAAGCTTAAGAGTTTTCAATGCTAGGACTGAAATTTTACTTCCATCTCCAACATTAAGGAATCTATCATCATTCTCAAATTTTCTACCAATTTGAAGCTCATGCAATGAATTACATATATGAATTGGACTCCTGGTATCTAATACCCAGATAGATATATCACAAATAGAGAAATTGCAAGGTGTTATCATATAACAGCCTTGATCAGCAACCACTTGCTGATTTCTCCTATTCAGCCTATTTAGGTCAAGAGGACCATTTTTCTTCGGATATGCCTGATTAGGGTTAAACTAGACTCTTCAAAATTAGGTTCTAAATGCTTGTCACTATCCAATAGTGAATGGAGAGGACTGACACTAGCCATTCTATTTTTCTGAATGGAAAGCATAAGACCAACTTAGTATTTAAATTAATTAATCCTAGAGACTTGGACTTTAGTTTAAATGTTCTTCCACTATTTTTAATGAATTGGATGTTAGATGTGTGCCCTAAAAGCCAGATTGGCTTACACATGTAATACACTTCTAAGGATAATTTTATAATTTTAACTATACATTAATAAAAGAATTATTTTCTATCATAGTGTGTATTTAAAGTATCTATGATACATCCTTTGAGTTAATGGTAGTGATAATTCATATTTTTAAGAGTTGAAAATTTAAGATATGAATTCTCATAGTTAACTCATAAACTGCTCCCAACCGTAGGATCATCATGAGAATGGTGATCGATCTGGAAGGTTGGTGTACGATCGCTTTTGTAGGATAGATGAGTCTTAAGTCTATGGTGTGGAGATACCAAAGCGAGAGTACAGGTACTCATTAAAGAACGAGGGCACTGACCATGACCACCTCGGGCAGTTATAAGGAAGTCTACCTACTCGTTGCTGATTGGCTCGATGCTGCAATGGTGTGTCTGGTTCTTTGACTTGAGGTGCATCAGGTAATTCACCTTGAGGATGTTATAGCTTGACTATACCATAACTTGGTCTCCTAGCCATTTGGAATCTTGAGGTGTATGTTGGTTATAGCACATCCATTGTAGAAATTGGATTGCACCATTAGGAGATCTATCTACCTCGGTAGATGAGGAATAGCCTTATGATGATCATGCGAGTCCATAAGCCCATGGCCATGGCAAAGTGAAGATGATAGAAAGAGTTTGTATTAGAATTTTACATTAGACTCGAATTAAATGATTAATTCATATGATGGATATTGGGTTTGACGAGTTCATCTTAATCCTAATCCAATCGGGACTCAAGATTGAAGAACCTAATCACATAGGTAGCTGCATCGAGAGGTTCGCTTTCAATTCTGATGGGTTGCCACCATATACTGCTAGGTATCATGGGTGGATTTTGGGTGCAATTAGAATGATTTTGATGATCGATCTTTCTAATTGTATGAATAACCTACCTGGGTCACACAAACAAGGGTTTGGGTTTGGGTTTCATCAATTGAGCTAACCTAATTTGATTAATTTGGATTAGATCCAATCAGGTTCAAGGTAATCATGCTAGCATACAATTGAGCCTGACTTTCTTCTTCTGTAATCTTTTTGATTCATCGCAACTAAGTCAAATTTGATTTGACTCATTTTTGTATCTTGAATGGATTTATTTTCATCTGACTAGAACCTATCCAGGTCAGATTAATTATAGAAACTAAATCCATTCAGTGTAATTGGACTAGGGTCAAAAGTTGACCTAATTGAGGGAATTAAGGGTCACCTGATCAGAGGCTTCTAGAAAATTCTTTGAAAATTATTTTTGCTCTAATTTTTGCATATGTGATGGGGCTCGAGTCATACTTTAGGTGTACCAAATTTCATAATTTTTGGAGGAACCTAGATTAGGTTTTGACAGAATTTGATTTAGATCAAACTCTTGATGGAAGAGTCCTAGGCGCAATGGACTCTTCCTTATCCTTTCATGCCGCCACCTTTAGGAGGTATTTTGGGTGCCATAACCAGATAAAGATCTGGCATTTGGCATGGACTTCAGGGCCTAGATTTCTAGTAAATCAAGCAAGCCAGTTGCTTGATGAAATTGGACTCCCATATGGCGTTATGATTTAATATAAAAACCCTTGCACCTAGGCTCCTCACATATAAATTTCTCCATGCCCAATTTGCTACCGTTCCTATCATTCTTTATGCCCCCTCTAATCCTCTCTCTATCCCTCTTCTATATGCCAATAGTTGGACACAAATTTGAGAAGAAGATCCAATAAAATTTATGAAGAGTTCAGCATCTACACGACGATGTTTGTGAGACGGACACGCTGGCTTCAGAAATTATTTTGAAGGACTTCTAGATTAGATTTAGATCTTATCTTTTGCATGAAGATTCACAAGGAAAAAATATCTAGATTCTGCCTGAGTGGATATCGGTAGAGGCTAGGCGCATGTATGGCTCCTTCCAGAACCTTAGGAAAGATCAGGATCATCGTAGGATAATCAGATTACCCAAACAAGATATGAAATTAAATCTAATTTAATTTTTATTTTAAATTTTAATATTAGATCATCTCAATCAAATCTGAGAATTCTTAGATCTAATTGGATCGTAGAATTTTTTTTAGAAAAATCCATCCTAGATCTGATCAGATCTGTACGATCCTACGGCAAAAAATCAAATTTTTCTTCAAAT
The DNA here is from genome assembly GCA_006176705.1 of Cocos nucifera. Lineage (NCBI taxonomy): Eukaryota > Viridiplantae > Streptophyta > Magnoliopsida > Arecales > Arecaceae > Cocos > Cocos nucifera. Next base: position 36,148 of record QRFJ01003520.1, on the reverse strand, counting down.
GGTATCAGAGCTGCGTTGGTAGTTCTTTAGATATTTTTTTAGATCTATTTTTATTTTTATTTATAATCTAATATTAAAAGATTTTAGATGTCACATCAGATGTGATTAGATCAAAAATAAAAAAATTTAAAAAAATTAAATCATTTAGATCTACAATGTATGAGATGCATGACTAGACTAGGTATAGAATAGTTTTATGTGTAGTCTAGTATAATCATATTTTAATCTAATTAAATATAATTTTGGATCTATTTTATTTTTATTTTTTTGATATTATAATTATTGTAATCAGATCTAAAAAATAGAAAGTATAATTTTTAATTTTTAATTTATTCATATAAGATATGAAAGATGCATGCTTAGGCTAGTTGTTGAATAGTTCTATGAACTATCTTGAATAGTTTATTTTGATGTGATCAATTTAAATTTTATTTTTTTATATATTATATGTGATATATTAGATCTGAAAGCATGCATGTTTAATTAAGTTATAATACATGAGATGTATGCAAAGCATGTATAGGTTAGATTATTAATTGTATATGCAATATATGATTTAGATCTAAATAGTTTTGTAGTAAAAATCATATTTCTGATTAAGACATTCCCCTTGGCTGTCTGATCATAAGAACAAAGTAGGGTTTAAAGGCCCTGTTCTTATGGCATGTAGGGGTGCTGCGCGTTCATCCTTAATCAAAAATCAAAACATATTTTTTTACAAAATTTTAGATCCTAAAATACTAGAATTTTGATACATGCTTTGTTCATGAATCCAAACTTAATTAAGAATTAAGATTATGATAAAATTGGATCAGGCTTGGATAGCTCAATTAGGTCTAGCAGTTGATCAAACTGAATTAAGAGTTGGTTAGGTGGGATCAAGAGTGCTTATATTGACTAGCTTAATAGGATTAAGTCTGGGTCAAGGTCGATTTACATGTGTGATCGATTAAGTCAAGACTTAATTAGGCTCAGCGATTAGAGTCTAGATTGTAAGCTAATCCGATTGATTCTGATTCGATAATTTGGTGTTTAAGGTAAGTTTGGCAGAAACGACCGACTGATTTTTAATTAGAAGCTACTTGACTTGAATGCGTTCTTATTGAGTTAATGGCATGCCCCTTCCACCGATCTCACTTACCTGACCACTTGTGTCAAGCCAATTTAAATTAGATCTTTCTAAGAAAAGATTAAGTCATAGGTCTTCCACCGTTCTAGATGTGCAGGCTCTTTTCGTGGTTGATTGTTCTCGACTGGTTACAGTGGCTTAGTTACACTGGAGAGATGCAATCACATCTATTAGACATTGGATGCTACGAGTTGAAGGATAAGTTGGGCTTAATATTTTGGATACGGTGAGGGATCCAATCAGAAATCCAATTCGTACAAATGGTGGGTCTAACTTAACTAAAAAGTGGATCAATATTTTGGACACAGTGAGATTTATGAATTATAGATCAGGTTTGGATGCACCATGATTAGAGAATCATTAGATAAGAGTTATCCACTCATCGATTAATCCATCACTAATAACTGTTAGGTGAGGTGGTGAGCCAGTCGGTGGGACAGCACCATCTACTAGATATCAATGATCGTGGAGATTTTTGCATCTCTACCCATGAAGTGTAGGGATTCGAGAAAATAGTGAAAGCTTAATTTATTTAAAAATAAAATTTTTAAATAAATTAGTTAAGTCTAATTATAAAATCTAACTAAAAATTTTAATCCTATACAGGAAAATATCTGTGTCCAATCCACTAGCCTATATCCTAGATACCCATAGACTAACCGGACTCAACTACAAGGATTGGCTCCGAAACTTCAAAATTATTTTGGATTGAGAAGTTGACTTATGTGTTGAATCAGGATCCTCCCATTTTATCAATCCATCCATCCATTGATCAGAGAGCATCTCTAGAGAAATGGATGGATGATGATAAAAAGCTAAGTATTACATGTTAGGCTTGATGTCTGATGAGCTCCAGCGCCAACATGAAGACATTAAGACTAGCAGTCAAATGTTGGCTCACCTGTAAGAGTTGTTTGGTGAACAAAGTTGTGCAGCCAAATGTCAAGTCACTAGAAGACTTTTTAAGGCTCAAATGCGTGATGGGCAGTCGGTCCATGATCATTGTCGAATAATGATCAAGGACTTAAAAGAGTTTGAGAAGCTCGATGTCAAGTTAGATCAGAATCTATAGATTGATATAATTCTATAGTTGTTGATTGATGCATATGGATAGTTTATCATGAACTACCATATGCATAAACTTTAGAATACCTTGGCTGAACTTATGAACATATTGCTTACTGCTAAGCTTTTTCCACCATAGGATCGGTTTGATCTGACTAGATCTATAGAAAATATTTAAAATTTTTTTTTATAGAGTCTAGTCAAATCAGAGAGTTCTTCAATCTAATTTTAATGATCTGATATTAAATCTAAAATTAACAATTAAATCATTTATGAACTTTATACTTGATTGGGTAATCTGATTATCCTATCGATGATCTATGGAAGCTCAGAGTTCTGGATTAAGCCACGCACATGTCTGACCTCTACCAGAGTTCACTTAGGCTAGATCTAGAGGTTCTCTGCTTCTAGATTTGATCACCAAAAATTAGATCTAAATCTGATTTATAAAGCCTTCGAATTAATTAATGAAGGCAGCGCGCTCGTCTCACGAACGTTGTCTCTTTCCTTGAAACCTTCGAGCCAATTTCAATGGACCTTCTCTTAGAACCTTAGCCCAACCCTTGGGCATGGAGAAGAAGAAGAGGAGGGGTGTGGAGAAGGAGGGGACGACAGCAAGTGGAGGCTTGGGGCATGGAACCTAAAAGCATTAAAGAAATCCTAGGGCGTAGGGTCTCTTAAATAGAGTCCTACGCCACCTAGTGTTCCAATCAATCAAGCAACTAATTGCTTGATTTGTTTCTGATTTCTTGACATATTTTCCACACCAATATTCATCAAAATTGCCACCCCAAATATCCAACATAATGCCATACAAAATAGGTAGGGAGAAGAAAAGGAAGTTTGGTGCACGATGGATTCTTCCTTCTCTCTTAGAGTTTGATCTCTATCAAACTCTTTAATTGGTCAAATCTGAATTTTGATCAAGTCAAAACATATCCATTGGGGTGCATGCCTAGGGGGACGTGCACCCTCTCCATGTCGTAACAAAATGAGGAGAAAAGAGAATTGTTCTTTAAAACCTATGATAGACCTCTAGAACTTCTACACAAAGACTTTGAGTCTATACAAAACGAGGAGAAAAGAGAATTGTTCTTTAAAACCTATGATAAAGATGATAGACACTTTATTAGAAAAATCTAGATCAGCCATATGATAGCTGAAGAAAGACATATTTTCTTCTTTGATTGGTTTAAAAAGTATTATTATAAAGATCTTGAGAAAGCAGACCTTGAAATACAAGAAGATATCATATATAGGCTTGCTCAAGCTTGAAAAATTGATGGAACTTATGCTGAAAAACTTAAGCCAATCATAATTGAAGATAAAATAGACAGTCCTAAACTAGAAGCTAAAGTGACTATTGATAAGATAGAAGAAACCATTAAAGTGGATCACTTAGAAAAAGAACAAAAAAGCCGTGTTGAAACTATTCCTAATAACAAAGATCATTTAAATTAGGTAGAAGAACAGCAAAGCTCAATCAATACTACCTATAATGAAATAGGAATACAAATTGAGGAGTTAGAAGATCTATCAGAATACTCTGATGAAGATTTACAAACTAAGGAGCTAGAAGATTTATCAGAATACTCTAATGAAGATCTGATTAAGGAATTGCCCCAGAAAGAATAAGATGAAATATCACAAAATATTGAGGCATCTTCCTTAGACTCCACAAACATTGAGGCATTCTCCTTAGATTCCACAAAGGCTATCATTCTTGAGGTTCTTCCTATAGTAAACTACCAAGAGTAGATTATTCTTATAACTAACCCTCATAAGCTGGCCTCTGATGATGAACTAAGTCCATACTCTTCAGAAGAATATCAGGATAAAAATCTAAAAATCTTTAAGCCATTATATGAACCATCCTGTTTTAAAGAACCTATAGACCAGCTTAATAATAAAATAAATCCTTTTAAGCTCAAGGATAAAACAAACCATTTGTCCGAAGAGCTTTTCTGATGAATCTAAGTCCTATGGAGAACCTCCACTCTTTAAGGATGAAGAAGGATATTCATCTAAAAAATCTGACAAGGAAATTTTGATAAAATATGAAAATTCTGATGAATTAGTTATCTATAGCCCAGAAAAAGCCTAAGGATATATTTGTAATTAACAAGATCTCTAAACCTTTAATTATAACTTTTAGGATTAAAACCTATTATCCTAGAGCAATCTGTGCGGATTTGCAGTTTGAGGAAACATTTGATTCTACAACTACTGTCCAATTCGATGATAAAAACCTAGTCGATTGGAGTATTAAAGAACTTTCAGAATTTCAGATTATAGCTATATGCTTTAATGCCTGTAAAGTCCAATGTTATTTTGAGAAATAGACTATCATGATGAATACTTTAGGTTTCTCTGGAAAAATTCTACTAGTAGGATCTGAACTCTGTTAGGATCTAAAAATCAGAGATCACTTGAAGAAACAGAGATTACTTGGGAAGAAAAAACTAGGTGATTTCTGTCAATAGTTTGGATTTCTACTAGACAAATCTTATCAGAAGAGATGAAAACCATCTAAAGAAGATAAGAAGAAATATTTTGGAAGAAAATGTCAGAAGATTTCTAAACCAATGATGAAATCTAAAAGATCTGATCCTAAGCTTAACAAGGGCAAAAGAAAATCTAAAAGATTAACAAAATCTGAGCCTCCCATTTGTTACTATAGTAATAAAAAGGGATATTTTGTAAGCAAATGTTATTCTATGGATATTAAAAGGATATCTAAAGGAAACAGCTTGGAAGAGATCAGAAAAAAACTCTATGATCCTGTTAGCAGTCTAAACAATGACTCAGACAAAGAATTAGATGATATTGATGAATATTGTTCATCTTATGATAATGATCATATTAATCCAAGTTTGGACGAAATTCTAGTGTTATCTAATGAAGAGCAATTTATTTTGGATATGATTGATTCTCTTAGCCCAGAGGAAAAAGAAATCCAAATCCCAAAGTTCTTTGCCCTAATCAGAGGACAAAAGATCAAACCAATTCTTCAAAAATCTGAAGAATTTTGTAATCTTAATGAGGTATTTCGAAGATTTAGAGATACCAAGCAGAAAGAAAAAAAAGACAATCTTGAGGATTTGCTTAGGGAATAAGCCCTAATTAAGTCTGATATTATCTCTTTAAAACAAAGAGTTCAATTCCTGGAAAATAGTTCTATTGAGATAGAACAAGGTCAAAATTTAGAACAAATCTTAGAACCTTTATGTCAATCTAAAGGAAAAAACCTTATGATTGAAAACACTTTGAATTTTTTCATAGGATCTATCGAGAAATATATTAAACAGAAATGGTTTTGTGAAATTCTATTCAAATTTAAAGGAGAATATAAGATCAAACATATTGCTCTTATAGACTCCAGTGCCGATGTAAATTGTATCAGAGAAGACTTAGTCCCATCTAGATACTTTGAAAAATCGACACATAAGATTCAAACTGCTAAGAGAGAAAATCTTAGGGCAAACCATAAAATCCCTGAGGTTCATGTTCATATGGGAAAACCTATATTTTAACCTCATTCCTAATGGTTAAGAATTAAAACAAGGAGTTACATTAGGAAATCCCTTTTTAACTCTGATTAGACCTTTTACTGTCTCTTAAGAAGGAATAACTACTCAAGTAAATGGTCAAAATATAACACTAAAATTCTGTTTTGAGCCTAAAGAATCCTTTCTCAATCAACTAAAATAAGCTATTGAGAATAAAGGATATTCTATTAATGAAATATCTCTAAAACCTATAAATAATCCTAAGTTAAAAATAAACTTGCCCAAGTCTAAAAGAAGAAGGAAAAATGTAAGATTTGCAAATAGTTATAAGGCCTTAGAAGAATTACTACTATGGTTAAAATACCAGACCCCATGTAGACAAAATATAATAAAAAATATTAATGGAGCTTATTGCTACTCTAAGTGGTGCTGGATTTTACGCTGTGAGATAACACAAATCTTTCTACCTTATACTCACTTTTCTATAATATATCTGAATTACAAACAACATTGGAAGTGTCTTCAATTTCTTTCTACAACGATAATTAAAGACAGACTAATTCTACCTGAAAAAGAAATAAAGCCACTTCAAGTAAATATTTTGGTAGAAAGAGATCAAATTCTTCCCATAAACCAGGTTTTTATTGTAGCCAAGAATCTCTTAAATAAAGAATGATTTCAAATATTCTTGGAATATATTGGTCTTATTGCCAATCTTTATAAAGATATTGCTAAAAGGTATTCTCGACAAAATCTGTATATAACTTTAATTTTTAAACTTGGAAGATTCTACTTAAAAGATGAAAAGGTATTATCACCAATCAATCTATTCAGTACACTAGATATAGGACTAAGGTCAAAAGTAATTCCATACTCTTATATCTTTAATAAAAATACTATGTTCTACAAAAAACAAAAATATCCTTCCTTCTTCAATTCAGATCTTTCCTTAGAAAATTATTTCTTAATAAAAAAGACCTGGGAATCTCATGTGTTCAATCAGGAGGAAAATTTCTATCTAACTCTTAAAGCTCTGGCATATTATGAGTCCCAAAAAGAAAATACTCTCAATTAGTTAAAAGAAAAGATTCAAGCTTTTAAGAGACATCTATTAAATATTTCTTCTGATTGGCTCACTCTTTTTAGATTAATTGAAACATCTTTAACAGATGAACCTAGTTGCTCTGATCAGAATAAAGAAAATCTTACCTCAGAATCTTAAGATCTATCTCCTTACAAGGTAAATAAATCTTATAAAAATAGTATGCTATCTAAAAAACTAACTTATCTATCTTCTGATAGAAAATCAACTCAGAAGACTTCTTAAAAGATGGACAAGACTCAAAATGAAGAGCTACCAAGAGCAAGTCTTGATAAAGGTAAAACTCCCCTAAACTCAAGGAGCTCTCAGGAACAAATTTCTCCTCTCTTCTTTAATCTTGGACTTTCTCTTAAAAGCTATGCATTAATCAATAAGATATGGCAATCCCATGTTTTAAATCAAAAGAAGGAATTCAAGAAAGCTATGATTATATTGATAGAATATATGTCTAAGGAACAAAATACTTTAGAAATAATTAAAGAAAAGGGAAAAATCAATGCAATTTATTCCAGAACTAATTTCTCTCTATGAACTCTGTGGGTTGATAGAAATGCCAACAATGGTCAAGTTTAAAAGACTTGACTATTGGAAAAAGGTTCAAGAAGTTCTAACCCCTGATCTGCAAGATATTATTCTGAATATGGCAACTCAACCGTGCAAAGTGATGCAATTGCTCAAAGAACTCTACAACTACATTATAATCGAATGGTGCTGTTGGCCACAACTCTCAATTCCCATTATCAATGGATATGAAAATGAATCACAGAAAAGTGCTCTTTACAAGGGATTGGTCAGACTAGCAACAGTCGACTGCATTCTCTCCATTAATATATTTTCAGATGTAGTTTCTACTATTCTACAACATTTCAGAAGATATTGGAGACAATTAGAGATAAGAATTTATAGTGGAATTGAAAAAAGGAAAATAGGGGTTGTAACCTATCCTTTTTAGATTTATGATATCACTATCTATCTACCTCAAGAAGATCCCCACATCTTCCGAAATCAAGTGAAGCCTGAAGAAGTTGACTCTATAATAGAAAAATTTGACATGGAAGAATATATGACTACTAGTTATTTTGATGTTTGGTGAATGGCTAATGTATTGAGAGAACAAAAATGTTGCATAGATGGAAGAATATGGGCCACAACCAGCCTGCCTATAACTTTTTCTAAAAGAAAAGAAGGAACTTGGGATATCCTGCTAAATCCAGAAAGTTATCCTGAAAGGATAAAATATGAACTACTATAACCCTAGGGAAGCATCTATGGTGGAAGTGTTCTACATCATGGAACAAGTTCTTTGGATCATGAAAATATTTTGGAATACTCAAACACTGAGAGCCATTAGTATGAAGAAATGCCTGAATTCTCTCATCTCTTTGAAGAAAATCCAGATTCCCACAAATCCAACCATTTGGATTCAGAAGGAGGAGACAAATAAATAAAAAAAAATAGAGAGAGAGAAAGGAAAAAGAAAAGAAAAATATTTTATGACTAACCCTCTACCAAATCAGTGGTAGAAAACTTTTCTTTGTAGGTAAAATTTACTCTTAAAAAAGAAATAAATAATCAAAACTTCTGAAGACCCATCAAATCAAGCTAAAATGGTGAAGATTTTATCAGATGCTAAACCAGTATAATGTGCCATAAAGCAAAAGACATCTCTACCACAAGCACAAGAAGACAAATGACTTCAACCAAAAAGATTCTCTACAGTTGCATGATGGTACGCCTACAGTAAAGATTCCAGAAAAAGTAGATAAGACATCTACAAGGAGCCAAATCCAAAATAGGACTCTGGACTCCAGCCATTTGAAATTTGCGGACTCCAAAGCATTCAAAGTCCATGGACTTCAGCTCATTTAAAATCCACGGACACCAAACCAAATGAAGTCTGCCCCTCCTCATCTATAAAAGGAGAGGCAGAGCACCAAAGGAAGGCATCGGCTAAGTCTTTGGGTAACAAAACCCATCGGCTAATGGTCTATGGGTGAAACACACCTATCGACTGATTGAGAGCAGCTCTCTACCTACCCTGAGAGATCCTTAGGAGAGTTTAACCTAAGGAGAGAATAGATTTCTAATCCATTCCTCCTCTCTCACTTATCTTTTCTTTCTTTATTCTTCTTCCCTACTTCATCTCTTCCATCTTCTTCACCTAATCCACCTTCTTAATCAAATCCACCTTTCATCCGACATTTCATTTCCTTCTTATCTACCACTCCATCATCTTCCACCTACCTTTCATATCTTTTATCTTCTCCTTCTTTCACCATTTCTTCTCTTCTTCTGCTATGCCGCTTCTCTGTTTCATCCTCCATCTCCACTTCATCTTCCATCTCCACTACCACCCTATACATAGGTGTGAGAGTGTACTTGTGTGCTAGTGTGCTGAGTGCTAGTGTACTTATTTACCAGTGTGCCAGTTTGTACTAGTTTATCGGCTAGTGTTTATATTTCTTCATCAAGCTTTTGTATTTACCAGTGTGCAAGTATGCTGTAATATATTTCAATCTCTTGTAAGAGACTACTATGTAAGTGTGCTACTTTCATTTCTATGAATTAATTTCTTTTTATGGTATTTTCATTCTGCTCTTTTATTTTGTGAATCATCCTTGCATTCTGCATTTCAAAAATCCAAAACCACAGATTCTATCGATCTAAAATACGGATCAGCATCTAGTACTCTAAAGTGGTATCAACTAAGGTAAAAAGCCGAAGTTGTTACTGTAACAGTACTGTAGCTATACTATAGCTGTACTGTAGTAGTTACTATTGCACAAAAGGAAAACCCTCCAATCGTGAAAACTATATCTCTACTATAGCAGTTACTATTCCATGAAAGGGAGACCCAATCGTAAAGGGGTTATCTTGAAACATGAGTTAACTCTCTTTAAATGTTTTCTTTACTGCTTTCATTAAGCTTAGGCTTATATTATCTTAACTAACCTTATGCTTTGTCTTTCGCTTTGTCTTTTTTTATTTGCTTACTAACCTAGTTTGCTTAGTCTATCTTTTATGAGTTGTAGTTGTTTAGTTTATTCTCTAGTTAGTTTTAGTAGTTTAGTTTATTTTTCATTAGTTTATGTTTAGCTTATGTTTATCTTAGTTATAAGTTTAGTATAGTTTACTCTTCGTTGTGTGTTTACTTTTCATTGTTTCTATGTTTATGTTTAGTTTAGTTTTATTATGAGTTTGCTTATCTGTTTACTTTACCTAATAAAAAATATAAAAAAAAATAAAAAATTTAAAAAATTAGACATTATCCTGAGTCATCCTGAGCGTGAGCTATCAGGTATATGGATTAGTAGGCGTAAACGTATATCTGTAGTTCTCTAGACTAGATCAGTATCTAAGCGAGCAAGATACTAACCCTATCCCTGTTTGATGTTAGAGCTTTGTTCATCGGCAAAGCCTTGGTATTGGTTAAGTAAAGCTTTGGATGCGACCAATCATAAATAATGAAGGTTTTTGCTTCTTCAAGGAGATTTTGTTCTTCATTAGGTTGGGTTACTCTTTGTAGAATGTCTTCGATGAGTTGAGGAGTTAAAACCTGTTGAGCCATTTTTCAATAATCAAGTCTTTTTAACTTGACCATTGTTGGCGTCTCTTTTAATCCGCAAAGATCATAAAGAGACATGAGTTAAGCAGTGGGTTGGCTTATCTGTTCTCCTACAAGTTGAACATATTTCTTGATGGATTTCAAGGAATTCTCCATCTCAACTAAATGCTTTACCAAGGATGTCATGGTTTTTCTGTATTCGAATTCTTTTTCAAAAAGATGTGCTTCCCAAGCTTCAAAGATAATAGAATAAGTTTCAAAGGAGAGGCCTGGGTGGTAAAATGGAGGAGTGATTAGATACTTATCCTGTTCTTCTTCTAAGCATTGTTTATCCTTACTCTTTTTCTTCTTATCTTCAAGATCCCTGTTGAAAAGAAACAAAGCCAGATAATGCATCAAAAATCTTAACTCATATAAGAGTGATTTAAGAGGATTTTTAGTAAAGTCTAGATACAGACTTGGATGAACTTTTCCATTTTGTAGACAGCTTTCAAGAGTTATGCTGAATTGAGAGGAAGAAGGAATCTTTTGAAAATATAAAAGACTTAGTTTTTTATTTTTATTATTTTTAATTTTTATTCTAGGTTTCTTAATTCTAGTCTTATTCTTATCAACTTGTTTTAGTTGATTAAGAAATCATTCTTCTGGTTTAGAATAGAATTTAGGTGTTATATTTTGACCATTTACTTGGGTAGATATTCTTTCTTGAGAGACAGTAAAAGGTCTAATCAGAGTTAAAAAGGGGTTTCCTAATATAACTCCTTGTTTTAGATTCTTAACCATTAGAAGTGAGGTTAAAATATAGGTTTTTTCTATACAAACCTGAACCTCAGGGATTTTGTGGTTTGCCCTAAGATTTCCTCCATTAGCGGTTTGAATCTTATGTGTCGATTTATCAAGGTATCTAGGACTAAGTCTTCTCTAATACAATTTACATCGGCACCGGAGTCTATAAGAGCAATGTGTTTGAACTTATATTCTCCTATAAATTTGAATAGAATTTCATAGAACCATTTTTGTTTAATATATTTTTCCATAGATCCTATGAAATTATTCAAAGTGTTTTCAATCATTAGGGTTTTTCCTTTAGATTGACATAAAGGTTCTAAGATTTGTTCTAAATCTTGACCTTGTTCTAACTCAATAGAACTATTTTCCAGGAATTGAACTCTTTGTTTTAAAGAGTCAATATCATACTTAATTAGGGCTTGTTCCCTAAGCAAATCCTCAAGTTTGGCTTTTTCGTCTTTCTGCTTAGTATCTCAGTCTTCGAAATACCTCATCAAGATTATAAAATTCTTCAGATTTTTGAAGAGTTGGTTTGGTCTTTTGTCCTTTGATTAGGGCAAAGAACTTTGGGATTTGGGATTTGGATAGCTTTTTCCTCTGGGCTTAGAGAATCAATTATATCCAAAATAAATTTTTCTTTATTAGATAACACTAGAATTTAGTCTGAACTTGAATTAGTGTGATCATAATCACAGCACGAACAATATTCATTAGTATCATCTAATTCTTTCTCTGAGTCATTGTTTAGACTGCAAACAAGATCATTGAGGTTTTCTCTGATCTTTTCCAAGCTGTTTTCTTTAGATATCTCCCGGATTCTCCTTTTGATATCCTTAGAATAACATTTGCTTGCATAATGTCCCTCTTTATTACATTTGTAACAAATGGGAGGCCCAGATTTGGTTAATCTTTTAGAATTCCTTTTGCCCTTGTTAGGCTTAGCATCAAATCTTTCAGATTTCATCCTTGGTTTAGAAATCTTCTAAGATTTTCTTCTGAAATATCTTTTCTTATCTTCTTTAGATGATTTTTGTCTCTTCTGATAAGATTTTTCTAGTAGAAATCCAAATTATTTACAGAAATCACCTAGTTCTTTCTTCCCAAGTAATCTTTATTTCCTTAATTGCTCTCTAATCTTTAGATTATTATAGAGTTTAGATCCTACTAGTTGGAATTTTTGGGATATTTTTCCTATATCTAAATGATTATAATTTATAGTACCATCTCCTTCTTGCCTTAAACGAGTTCTCACCTTTTCAACAAACAAGGGTGATAAACCTGAAATATACTTTTCTTTCCAAAACTCCTGGATTGGGTCTGGAAGTTGATATAGCTTAGAAAGGAAGGTATCCTTATACCATCTAAAATCAGACATTGTTTTACATCTAAGATTTATCAGTTGTTCCCTAACCTTTTCATAGATATCAGCATAATCACCTATAAAGTGATAAATGATATTTAAGACTAGGGTCATCAAAGCATCAGAAGGATGATTAGGATAGAAATTACCTTCATGATCTCTTTTAACAGAATTAACAATTTCTTGTTTCTGATAATCATTGAGGTAATTGTCCCACCATCCTCTCAATTGTCCTGAGAAACCTGAAGTAATCATCATAACAATCTACTTCTCAGATTTTCCATGGACTTTACAGGCATTAGAGTATATCATCATTTGGTGACACATGATAATAATTTGGTATTTTGAAAGTCCATCAATATTCCATTTGACTAAACTTCTACCATCGAATTGGATAGCGGTTGTAGTATTAGGTGTTTCTTCAAATTGCAAATCCGCATAGGTAGGTCTAGGATAATAGTTTTTAATCCTAGAGGCTAGAAGTAATGGTTTAAAGGTCTTTTTAATGCCAAAATACCCTCAATTTTTTTTGGGATATTATTAACTAATTCATCAGAATCTTCAGATTTTTCTGCTAATTTCTTATTAGATTTTTCTGATGAATAGCCTTCAGCATCCTTGGAGAATGGTGGTTCTCCATAGGACTTAGATTCGTTAGAAAGCTCTTCGAGCAAATGGTTTATTGTATCCTTGAGCTTTAGAGAGGTCATTTGCTCTTGAGAAAGATGATTTATAGAATCCTTGAGTTTAAGGATAGACATTTTATTAAAAAGCTGGTTCATGAATTCTTCAGTAAAGGATGGTCCAAGCTTTACACCAGAGTCCAGCTCATGAGAATTGAACATAGGGGGAGCAGATTTAAAGGAATTAGAGGAGGATGCTTCATTAGTTTATGGAGTTTTAACTTGCTTAATTTGGGGCATTCTCTTAATTACCTTTTTAGATTCCTCTTTAATTTTTTCTTTTTGTTCTAAGAGGAGATTTTCAATTCTTTCAGTCTACTTTCCTATGGTATGGAGGGCAATATTAGTATAGTTTTGTTGCTCCACAAGTTGTCCTAAATGTTCTACTCTAGGAATTTCATGGACTTGGTTAAATTTTTTCAAAGGAGCAGCTTGTATTCCTTTATCTATGATAATAGGTTCAAAAGGAGGATGTATAGATTGAACTTCTAGCCCTCTAAGAGTTTTCCAGTTTTTAGAAATTATTTTGAGTGCAGCAACTTGAAGTTCAGGTCTAACATCTTCAAGGCCTTTGATATAATGATTATCATACCATTCGAAGAAAGGGATTGTTCTTTCTTTGGCACTCATTTGTTTTTTCCAGACACCCATAATAAAGTCTCTTTGAACTAGTTTATAAGTCTCAAAGAACCATTCCCTTCTATCTTGGTTTTTAAATCCATAGAGATCTTTCCAAATAATTCTTCTATCAGGTTGGAACTTAACGAGTTCTATGACATTCAATTCTAGTTTAGAGCTAGAAGGTTCATATGTTGCATAGGCCACATTAGAGACTTTAGGAGATTCTTGAAGTGAAGTTGGGATGTCTGAAGTAGAGAATCTTCCATCTAATGTAATTCTTCTACTGCTCGAGAAGAATATCTCTACATTTTCATTTGGTAATTCAATTATTTTTTCTGCTTGAGTTTTTACCGAATTCTTGGGCTCAACGACTTGTTCTAGAATCCATTTTTCAGGTAAAACAACTTCACCCCACTTTAAGGTCTTAGGGGTTAGAAAGTTATTCTTTCGGTTTGCAATGAATAAAGTAGTTATCCCTTTGGCAGATATAATCTGAGCCCCTGGACTCATAGTGGTCATAGCCTTATAGTAGATTCTAGTAGTAACCACAACATTTTCTGACCCTGGTTTCATTTCAAAGCCTGAAGTTTATAAATTAAGAGTGAGGGAGTCTAGAATATTTGGATCTATTAATGATACAGAGATATCAGGTCCAACATTAAAGAATACTTGTCCATCCCTCAAACTAGCCTCAATAAGCATTAATAGTGAGTCTGTGAATCTTAAGTTTTGGCAATCTCTTTGGCAACCAAGAATAGAGGTATCAAGTTCTTTTCTAGTTAAAGGTTTTACAGCTACTTGGACAAACCCTAAATGTAAGAACTTATAGCTGGATGGAATTTCTTCTAAGTATTCCTTACTCAAGAGTTGGATTGTCTTTTGAGCAGAGTCAATTGAAATAGTTTTTTCATAAGTTTTTATATAATGATTACTTCTAAAAGGAAAACATGATTTATAATATATTTCACTAATAGGTATTTTTGGTATTTCCCAATTATTTAAACTATTTTTTATTTCTTCAAAATCTATAGAAGACATTTTTTATAGACATTGTCCTGATACAATTAACGTCCTTAATGTTTTCGGTCCTAGTAGAGCTCTTTAAGAGAGATTTGATGATACTAGCCATGTCTTTAACCCAATCCAATCCAAAGGATCCACCTGATGAAAACCTTTCAAACACCTTCTGTGGCTAACACGGGTGTAGAAGTGGGCATTGTTATGACTGATGCCTCAAAACTAAGCTAGATATCACCTCTTCCCTCGACAAAAAGGCTGCACTTGGCTCTGATACCATATCCTACTGGGAGATCGATACCAAGGCTTTGCCTATGAACAAAGCTCTAATATCAATCAGGGACAGGGTCAGTATCTTGTCCGCTTAGATACCGATCTCATCCAGAGAACTATAGATATACGTTTATGCCTACTAATCTGTTTACCTGATAGCTCACGCCTAGGATGACTCAAGATAATATCTAACTTTTTTAATTTTTTATATATTTTATATTTTTTATTAGGTAAAGTAAATAGATAAGCAAATTCATAATATGACTAAACTAGACGTAAACATAGAAACAACAAAAAGTAAACATATAGTGAAAAATAAACTAAATTTATAACTAAGATAAACTAAATGTAAACTAATGAAAAATAAACTAGACTACTCAAAAGATAAACTAAATATAAACTAACCAGAGAATAAACTAAACAACTATAACTCATAAAAGATAGACTAAGCAAACTAGGTTAGTAAGCAAATAAGAAACGATGAAGAGAAAGACAAAGCACAAGGTTAGTTAAGATAACATAAGCCTAAGCTTAATGAAAGTAGTAAAGAAAACATTAAAAGAGAGTTAACTCATGTTTCAAGATAACCCCTTCATGATTGGATGGTTTTCCTTTCATAGAATAGTAATTGCTATAGTAGAGCTACAGTTTTCACGATTGGAGGGTTTTTCTTTCATGCAACAGTAATTGCTACAATACAGCTATAGTATAGCTACAGTGCTGCTACAGGACCAACTTCAGCTATTTACCTTAGTTGATAGTTTTTCATAGTACTGGATGCTGATCCATGTTTTGGATTGATAGAATCCATGGTTTCAGATTCTTGAAGTGCAGAATGCAAGGATGATAAATGATAAGAGCATGATGTTGTCATTAAGACACCGTGTTTATCAGTTTAATCTGACTTCTTAAAATAATTAAGAATATGTAGATAGCAGTGAGTCGAATCGAATCCATAGAAAAGGTAGTATTTTTAAATTTGAAATCTTTGATTTTTGAAAAGAAAAAAAGAAAAAAGTTTTGAAATCAAAAGTAAAATCAAAAAATAAAAAGTAAAAATTAAAAGATGCAGGAATTTAAACTTGGTACTAAGATCTACTAGTTAGATCTTAGTATCTACTTGCAATAAAATAAAGAGCAATAATTAAAGTGTAGAAATTAAATTGCAATAAAAATAAAGAGCATGAAATTAAAGAGCATAAAAATAAATATTATATTAATTAAAAAGGTTCATAATTTAAATACATAAAAAAATATTAAAACAGGCTGATCTCTGATCTTAGATCAACATTAGCAGAAAAATGGTGTAGAAACCCAGCCCTTCTTCTTAGCATCCGTTGCTTTGAAGTGGCCTCTAATCCAAAGTCTGGCTCTATCCTATACCAAAGCTTCACCTTGATCGAAGATTATGAACTCTAGAGGCCTAGGATCTTATTTATAGGTGTTGGAAGGTTGGAGAGTTTTTCTGTAGGCAATGTGGGACAAAGAAGATCTTTAATCATCAAAATATAGAGAAATTTGAGTGAAAATAAGATTAAAAGGAGTTTTGGATGAATTCTATTGAAGTTTGGTGAAATCTAGCTATTCAATAGAAATCCAACATACCAAAAATTATCAAAATTGGATGTGTATCAGTCCAGATCAAGTTGGATTAAATTCTGGCCATTGATCGCACATTGATGGAGAAAATCTAATCGTTGATCGTGCATTTGGAGTCTTAATCACCGTTGGGAGCTCTCTCCGCCATCGGATCATCCCCTATATCGAGTGCTACTGTTGGATGGTGATCCGCGTGAAGCTGATTTCAAATCAAATTTGGTTTTAAATCTCTACCATCTGATCTTGACCGCAAGCTACTACAGTCGTCCGATCATGTAATTACTTTTCCCATGGACTGCGTGGACCGACTGCACCACACACTACAACGAATCAGCACCTTCTATCATCGAGTGAAAAGTCCAAAATGTCCTATCAACCATGATAGATTTTCTATGAATCCTTTAATGGTCTAGGTCCACCATGTGTTGCTCCATGATTCATCAGTTTTTGTTGACCTGACGGTCCATGTCGGATCGTGGACCGACTGACGGCTTTCATGGCTGAGTCGGCTAGCATGGTTGTTTTGGCATCCTAGCTTCATCAGCTTGGCTCGACGTGTTTGGATGCGCCGGCTGATATGGCATGGCAGCTTGAGCCGACTGAGCCGTATGTTATTTTTCATTTGATTTTTATTTATTTTATTTCTTTAGAAATTCATATCTTCTTCATTTTAGCTCCATTTTGTACAAAACTTATTTTGTTATGATCAAAAAAATAAGCTCTTTCCACTGATAATAAAATTTAATTTTTTAATTTTTATTATTTTTTAATTACTTTTTTAATAAATAAAAATATGAATTTCTTAAAAATATGTATCAATTAATTATTAATTCTTAAAAATTAATGTAAATTAATTGATAAATTAATACTTTTATTAGTAAATTTATGGTACTTATCACACCCTCCAACTTAAGCTTTGCTCGTCGTCGAGTAAAGAAAGAATTTAGTTTTAAATACCTTTTAACTTTAGAGTTTTGAATTTTATCTAAGCAGTTTTCAAAATGGCCATTGATATTCAGTAGAGCTTAAGTGAGACATATCATTAGGGTATTAATATTTATCAATAGAAAAATTAAGTAAAGAACATTAAATTTTTTCTAAATATTTTCTAAATTATTCTACCTTTATCTATGAATTGTCTAAACTTTCATATAGGCAAGTGTATTGCTACTTCTGCCCTTCATTTATTGATTTTTATTTTCACATTGTCCACTTTTTTATGCAAATATCATTGCTTATTTAAGCAACGGGATTCGGTTACTCGATGGAAAATTAATATTTATTTTTTTATTTTTTTTATTTTTTTTAATATTGTACCACTATTGAGTGTCTTAACCCATTAAGCTTTCTATTTGATCCATGTAGCGAGTCTTGGGCCAATGACTCCCAAACCAATTGACTTTAGGGCACTAGGTATAGAATACCCTTTGGGCTTACTAGTTCGAATTAAATAGGCTGCGAGTTAAGACTAGCTTTACAACGAGTTTCTTTGCCCTTCTCATCTTTTGAAGCAAAACTCAATACTTGCTTAGGCAAAGAGGCCTGGTTACTTAATGAGAATTACTTGAAACTATTTTATTTAATTTTTTATATGAAGAAACGTATAGTTACCCTACATAAGCCCATAAAAAGTAGACTTTTTTTTTATTAGTAGAAAAATTAGAAATGCTCAAAGAGAAAATTTTTTTATGTTCTAGACTTAACTCTTTATTGGATTTTTTTAATACTTGATTCCTCAATATCTCATAGATTCTCTGATCTATGCATCAATTTTCTTTTAAAAATGCTTAGTTTAATTCGATTCTTAAGCATAATTAGGTGTCTAAATACTAAATACTAACTTTTTGAGGACTTAAAATTTTAAAATTTTTATTTTTCTTTCCCTCCAACTTAATCGACATTGTCCTCAATGGAGAAGAAAAAATAAAGGGTGTAATAAAGAACATGAAAGAATACACCTGACTCAGTATATTTTTGGTCCAGCACATCCCTTTGAGAATTTGGGCTCTCCCTCCAACTTATTCAACATATCTTAAAAAAAAATCTAAAAAGATAAATTAGATGAAAAAAAACTAAATATTGGGTTGCCTCCCAATAAGTGCTAAGTTTACCATCTTCAATCAGACACAATGCAGCTTACTATCCTGTGTCAAATATTGGATTGACAAATTCCAATGGTTTTGGATTACCAATATTAGAAAGTTAATTTATAATCCCATTATTGATATAATCATTGTTAATTTTAGGGATATAATTTGTGACCCCATTTTTAGACCCATGTTTATTAAGAATTTTTCCTATTTGTTCTTCTAAAATGCTCATGAATTGAGTTTTTGAATTAGGAGTTAATTTTAATGCACTAGGTATTGGAAGGGTGTCTAAAGATGGGTTTAATTCTAGAGGTTTATTACATGCTTCTTGATTTTTGTAAGAAGAATCGGCTTCTAGGGTTGAAGAGAATAGGACATTAGGTTTATAAGTCTCGGATAAATCATCTATTCTTTTTTTTTCTATGTCTATCTTATTTAAACTGAAACTAGCATCAGTACTAATTTTTGGTTCAGTATTAATTTCTGGCTTGGGTTCTTCTATGTGGTTAGTCTCAGTACTAATCTATTCCTCTAAATTTTTATTTTAGCTAGCATCAGTACTAGCTTCTTTCACCTGATCTTAGTATGGGTCGATAAGAATCCTATAGCTTTTATGTTTAGAAATTACTTTGGTATTCTCAAATTGGAGATTCTTAGGTGGGACATTTGATTGATAATATAATCCAGGTGGTTGGTGGACATTAGGTGGGTTATTTGAAATTGGTAGGCTCGATAGTTGATCTGGTTCTCTCCTCGTGTTAGACTCAACTAATTATCCTATTTGAGCTTCTAGCCTAGCGATAGATTACTGTTGAGTCAAAATCAATTATTGAAGTTGGTTAAATCTATCGTCAGCTAGATTGATCTATTAAGGAGGTGGGTATGAGGGCTGATTATAATATGGTGACTGAGAAGGCTGACCTCTATTATAAGCATAGTTCTAGTATTGAGGTCTATTCTGATAATTTTGCATTGATGCAGTTTCGATCTGAGCCTAAGTTTGTTATGATTTTCAAGAAAAATTAGGATGGTTTCTTCAGCCAGAGTTATATGAATTTGAAAATGGATCATTAACCAGCTTGGAGTAGCCTTTAGCAGCTTGGATTTGTTCTTGGATAAAAGATGAAAATTGTGCAGTCATAGGACATTCACTCTCATAATGGGTTGAACTAGCATAGATTGAACAAATCTTCTAATAATTAGAAGATGATGTGAATTATGTAGGAGATTATTGACCTAGGGTTAGGACTTGATCTAATTTCTGAGCAAGATGATGTGAATTATGTAGGAGATTATTGACCTAGGGTTAGAACTTGATCTAATTTCTGAGCAAGAAAGTCCACTTTATTTATCAAATTTAAATCAGCCTTAGAACTAGATTCTAGATGTTTAAATTTATGGATCCCTGCCCAGGTTTGGTAGAAAGATAATGAAGCATGGTTAATTGAGTTTTCACTTAAGATTTTAAATAAGGTATAAGCTTCATCCTCACTCTTGTTCATGAATGCACCTCCACAGGATGCATCTACCATCTATCTGTATTGGTCTCCTAAATCCTCATAGAAAGCTTGAATTATTTGCCATTTAGATAGACCATGGTGTGGGCATTTTCTAAGAAGTTTCTTAAGTCTCTCCCATGACTCGTGAATTTGTTCCGCTAGAAGCTGAGGAAATTCAGTGATAGCTCGCCTCATAATGTTGGTTCGGCCTATGGGATAAAATTTTTTAAGAAATTTACTTTGCAAGTCAGCCCAAGTTTTAATTGGTCTCCCTATTGTGCCAAGTCGGTACTTGGCTTTATCTTTTAATGATAAGAAAAATAAAATTAGTCTAAGGGCATCCTCAGTTAAATTTTGAATTCTCACCATATAGCAGATTTCTAGAAATTCATCCAGATATATATAAAGATCTTCATTGGTGTTCCCATAGAAAGATGGAAGCATCTGAATTATGATCGGCTTGATCTCATAGTGGGTAGCATGAATTTTAGATAATTGGATACAAGTCGATGGATTATAGGTGGAAGAAATAAAGTATTCCTTCATCTGCTTAGGTGATTCTCTAAAATTTTTAGCCATTTGGTTATCGGGTTTAATACAATTCAGTCTTTTAATGTTATGGTTGGGTTCAACTAGATCAAATAAAGTGATTTTCTATCGTGTATGCACTAGTGCAATCGTAACGTATGGTTCAAAAAAATTTTAGAATTTTTATACATTTTTTTTATTATTTTGTTATATTAAAAATTATTTTTTTTAATTTTTCAAATATTTTATTTATTATTTTTAATTTAATTTAATTATTATTTTAATTTTTTTTTAGTTAGTTTAATTTGATTTAATTTTATTTTATTTTTAGAGGAGAAAGGAGAAGAAAAAAAGAAGAGTTCTAAAGAAGAGGTCCTAAGGAGTCCTAGAACTAAGAAGAGAGAGAAGAACTAGATTTAATTAGTGATAATGTTGGTTAGTAATCAAGTTGGTCAATCAATACTTACTAAGAGTTATCCTAGATCTAGATAGCTCCTAACTATCAAGGTCACCTTCAAGCCCTCTAAGTATAAGATCAGCCAATCAACTGATCAGGTAAGTGTAAGATCGATGGGAGTCCTTCCGTTGCTTGTCTTAGACATCAATTATGCTTGGTCAGATAAGCTAATGGAACCAATTAGAAACTACCTTCCTTCGGGCTCAGTTCCTAAACTACTTTCCTAGACATCAGTCAAATTGACTAATCCTAATCTGGTTCAACTCTTAGGATTTCTTATCCTATTGAGCTCGAGCCCCTAGGACTGATGTCTAATTGATTTTAAAATTAAAGGCTTAGATCAATGCAAGATGCTGGTTGGATGTTTATGGGCTAAGGAAGGGTGATCAAATTCCCACCTTATCTTATTTAATCAGGTGTTGCCTTTAATTTGATTTAATATGATATGCAAAAAAAAAATATTTCAATCAAAGGATTCTATACAATTTAAAGTAGATGTATGTAACTAATTAAATTTTGAAAGGCTTACCTTACCTCCAGCAATTACCAAAAGAAATAAAACTAATATGATGCATGCTCTAAACAGTTAGAATTTCTAATCTTATCATGAGACTTTTAATTAGATTTAAATAGATATTTTTTAAATTAATTTAAAAATAAATAAATAAATAAATAAATAAAAAGAAAAAAGGACTAGAGTTAGGATTGATCTCACCAAGCAAAACTGAAAGATTTATTCCTTGCCCTGGTTCTTTTTGCTCTTTAATCTTTTTTTTCTACAAAATAAAAAAGTTAGCAAGAAATATTTATAAAAAAATAAAAATTTTATTTATAATTTAATTATAGAAAAATTAAAAAGATCAAAAATTTAATGTTCATGCCTTCCCCAACAATGGCACCAAAAACTTGGTGCGTTTATCAAAATTATTTTTAATTTATTTAAAATAAATTAAAAAAATTAAAATCAAAAATAATCTTTAATAATGGCATCAAAAACTTGATAAGAGCACGATGTTGTCGTTAAGACACCATGTTTATCAGTTTAATCTAACTTTTTAAAATAATTAAGAATACGTAGATAACAGTGAGACGGGTCGAATCCACAGGGAAGGTAGTGTTTTTAAATTTAAAATCTTTGATTTTTGTAAAGAAAAAGAAAAGAAAAGAGTTTTGAAATCAAAAGTAAAGTCGGAAAATAAAAAGCAAAAATTAAAAAATGCAGGAATTTAAACATGGTACTAAGATCTACTAGTTAGATCTTAGCATCTACTTGCAATAAAATAAAGAGTAATAATTAAAATATAAAAATTAAATTATAATAAAAATAAAGAGCATAAAAATAAATATTATATTAATTAAAAAGGTTCATAATTTAAATACATAAAAAAAATTAAAACAGGCTGATCTCTGATCTTGGATCAGCATTAGCAAAAAGATGGTGTAGAAGCCTAGCCTTTCTTCTCGGTACTCGTTGCTTTGAAGTGGCCTTTAATCCAAAGCCTAGCTCTACCCTATACCAAAGCTTCACCTTGATCGAAGATTATGAACTATGGAGGCCTGGGGTCTTATTTATAGGTGTTGGAAGACTGGAGAGTTTTTCTGTAGGTAATGTGGGACTAATGAGGTCTTTGATCGTCAAAATATGGAGAAATTTGAGTAAAAATTTGATTAAAAGAAGTCTTGGATGAATTTTGTTGAAGTCTGGTGAAATCTAGCCATTCAATAGGAATCCAATGGATAAAAAATCATCAAAATCGGATGTGTATCAGCCCAGATCAGGTCGAATTAAATTCTGACTGTTGATCGTGCATTGATGGAGAAAATTTGGTCGCTGATCATGCGTTTGGAGTCCTGATCATCATCGGGAGCTCTCTCTACCATCGGATCATCCCTTGGATCGAGCGCTATCATTAGATGGCGATCCACGTGAAGTTGATTTTGAATCAAATTCGATTTTAAACCTCCATCATCCGATCTTGACCGCAAGCTACTGTAGCCGTTCGATCGCGTAATTACTGTTCCCATAGACCGCTGTGGATCGGCTGCACCGCACACTGCAATGAATCAGCACCTCCTATCATCAAGTGAAAAGTCTAAAATGCCCTATGAGCCATGATAGATTTTCTGTGAATCCTTTAACGGTCTAGGTCTACCACATGTCGCTCCATGATTCGTCGATTTTTGCTGAGCTGGCGATCCACGTCTGGATCGTGGACTGATTGACAGCTTCCATGGCTGAGTCGGTAAGCGTGGCTGGCTTGGCGTGTTGGATTCATCGGCTTGGCTCAGCGTGTTTGGATGCATCGGCTGATATGGCACGGCGGCTTGAGCCGGCTGAGCCGTATGTTATTTTTTATTTAATTTTTATTTATTTTATTTCTTTAGAAATTCATATCTTCTTCATTTAGCTTTGTTTTGCACAAAACTTATTTCATTATGATCAAAAAAATAAGCTATTTCCATTGATAATAAAATTTAATTTTTTAATTTTTATTATTTTTTAATTAAATTTTTAATATATAAAAATATGAATTTCTCAAAAATATGTATCAATTAATTATTAATTTTTAAAAATTAATATAAATTAATTGATAAATTAATACTTTTATTGATGAATTTATGGTACTTATCAATAAATAAAATAAAAGTGCAGAATGAAAAGATCATAAAAGGAAATTAATTCATAGAACTGAAAGTAGCTTACTTACATAGTAGTCTCTTACAAGAGATTGAAATATATTACAACACACTTGCACACTAGTAAATATAAGCTTGAAGAAGAAATACAAACACTAGCCAATAGATTGTTGCAAACTGGCACACTGGTAAATAAATGCACAGCACTCAGCACACTAGAAAATAAACACACCATCACTCTCACACCTATGTATGGGGTGGTAGTGGAGATGGAAGATGAAGTGGAGATGGAGGATGAAACAGAGAAGTGGCGTAGCAGAAGAAGAGATAGAATTGAGGGAATGAAAGGTAGGTGGAAGATGATGGAGTGGTAGGTAAGAAAGAAATGAAATGTCGGATGGAAGGTGGATTAGATTAAGAAGATGGATTAGGTGAAGAAGATGAAGGATTAGGTAAAGAAGATGAAAGAGACGAAGTAAGGATGAAGAATAAAGAAAGAAAAGATAAGTGAGAGAGGAGGAATGGATTAGAAATCTGTTCTCTCCTTCGGCTAAACTCTCCTAAGGATCTCTCAGGGTAGGTGGAGAACCACTCTCAATCAGCCGATAGGTGTGTTTCACCCATAGACCATTAGTCGATGCCTTCCTTTGGTGCTTTGCCTCTCCTTTTATAGATGAGGAGGGGCAGACTTCATTTGGTTTGGAGTCCGTGGATTTTAAATGAGCTAAAGTTCATGGATTTTAAATGCTTTGGAGTCTGTGGATTTCAAATGGCTGGAGTCCAGAGTCCTATTTTGGATTTGACTCCTTGTAGATGTCTTATCTATTTTTTCTAGAATCTTTACTATAGACATTCCGTCATGCAACTATAGAGAATCTTTTCGATTGAAGTCATTTGTCTTCTTGTGCTTCTGGTAGAGGCATCTTTTGCTTTATGGCACATTATGCTAGTTTAGCACCTGATAAAATCTTCGCTGTTTTAGCTTGATTTGATGGGTCTTCAAAAGTTTTTATTATTTACTTCTTATTTAAGAGTAAATTTTACCTGCAAAGAAAAGTTTTCTACCATTGATTTGGTAAAGGATTGGTCATAAAATATTTTTTTTTTTCTTCTTTTTTTTTATTCATCGAAGATAAGCTTTCTTCGAGTCTCTGAGTGATTCACTTCAAGATCTTCTGAATTTATTATGATGCAAATCTTGATTCTTCTGCCTTCTTCTCCCAGTTGATTTTCTATGTCCAAACATGCATCTAGTCCCTTCTAAAATAGTGCCACTTCTCTTATCTTTTGGGGGTAGTTTTCGAGATTAAGAATTTCTTTCCATTCTAGATATGAATCTCTAATAAGAAGGTCTTCTGGATCTCCTTGAGCTGGTACTCTAGTTGGAAGATTAGTAGTTAGCCAGATTCTGCCATCCATCCAACATTTTTGTTGATGAAGTTTTCTTATTGCCTAATAAACCTCTAAATAATATATTATCTTGTAGACTTTGAGGTTGAAATCAGTTGATAATATTTTTCTATGCTTGTCTGGTACTATCACAAATCCGATAGGATCATTTTCATCTAAATTTGTGATATGATAGATTTAAAGTGGATATTCAATACCTCCGATTTTTCTTTCTTCAATTCCACTATATATCTTAATGTCAAGAAACTCATGCTTTTCTTTTAAATCATGTAAAAGAGCAGCCACAATAGCAGGAAGCATATCAAAAGCTGATGAGCAGTCTATTGATATCACTTTCATAAGTCCTTTGTATAAGGCCCTGACTTCCTTAGTATAAGAGATAATATAAGCCTAAGCTTAATGAAAGCAGTAAAGAAAGCAATTAAAAGAGAGTTAACTCATGTTTCAAGATAAACCCTTCATGATTGGATGGTTTTCCTTTCGTGGAATAGTAACTGCTATAGTAGAGCTACAGTTTTCACGATTGGAGGGTTTTTCTTTCGTGCAATAGTAACTGCTACAGTATAGCTATAGTATAGCTACAATACTGCTACAGTAACAACTTTGACTTTTTACCTTAGTTGATACCACTTCAGAGTTCTGGATGCTAATCCATGTTTCAGATTGATAGAATCCATGGTTTCAGATTCTATAAATGCAGAATGCAAGGATGATAAACAAAATAAAAGTGCAGAATGAAAAGATCATAAAAGAAAATTAATTCATAGAACTGAAAGTAGCACACTTACATAGTAGTCTCTTACAAGAGATTGAAATATATTACAGCACACTTGCACACTGGTAAATACAAGCTTGATGAAGAAATACAAACACTAGCCGATAGACTGTTACAAACTGCCACACAGGAAAATAAACACACTAGCACTCAGCACATAGGAAAATAAACACATAGCACACTCTCACACCTATGTACAAGGTGGTAATGGAGATGGAAGATGAGGTTAAGATGGAGGATGAAATGGAGAAGTGGCATAGCAGAAGAAGAGAAGAAATGGCTAAAGAAGGAGAAGATGAAAGATATGAAAGGTAGGTGGAAGATGGAGTGGTAGATAAGAAGAAAATGAAATGTCAGATGAAAGGGGGATTAGATTAAGAAGGTGGATTAGGTGAAGAGGATGGAATAATGGAGTGGTGAAGTGAAGAAGAAGATGAAAAGAAAAGATAAAAAAGAAAGATAGGTGAGAGAGGAGGAATGGATTAAGAATCTATTTTCTCCCTCGGCTAAACTTTCCTTAATGATCTCACAGGGTATGTGGATGCTGCCCTCAATTAGCCAATGGGTTTTGTTACCCAAAGACTTAGCCGATGCCTTTCTTTGGTGCTCTACCTCTCCTTTTATAGATGAGGAGGTGTGGACTTCATTTGGTCTGGAGTCCGTAGATTTCAAATGAGCTAAAGTTTGTGGATTTCAAATGCTTTGGAGTCCATGGATTTCAAATGGTTGGAGTCTGAAGTCCTATTTTGGATTTGGCTCCTTGTAGATATCTTATCTACTTTTTCTGAAATTTTTACTGCAGACATCCCATCATGCAACTATAGAGAATCTTTTCGGTTGAAGTCATTTGTCTTCTTGTGCTTTTGGCAGAGGCATCTTTTGCATTATGGCACATTATCCTGATTTAGCATCTGATAAAATCTTCGCCGTTTTAGCCTGATTTGATGGGTCTTCAGAAGTTTTGATTATTTACTCCTTTTTTAAGAGTAAATTTTACCTGCAAAGAAAAGTTTTCTACCATTGATTTGGTAGAGGGTTAGTCATAAAATATTTTTCTTTTTCTTTTTCCTTTCTCTCTCTTTATTTTTATTTTTTTATTTGTCTCCTTTTTCTAAATTCAAATGGTTGGATTCATAGGAATCTAGATTTTCTTCAAAGAGATGAGAGAATTCAGGCATTTCTTCATACTGATGGTTTTTGGTATTTGAGTATTCCAAAATATTTTCATGATTCAAAGAACTTGTTCCATGATGCAGGACACTTCCACCATAGATGCTTCTCCAGGGGTATAGTAGCTCATATTTTATCCTTTCAGGATAACTTTCTAGATTTAGCAGGATATCCCAGGTTCCTTCTTTTCTTGTAGAAAAAGTTATAGGCAGGCTGGTTGTGGCCCATATTTCTTCCATCTATCCAACATTTTTGTTCTCTCAATACATTAGCCATTCGCCAAACATCAAAATAACTAGTAGCTATATATTCCTCCATGTTAAATTTTTCTATCATAGAGTCAACTTCTTCAGGCTTCACATGATTTCGAAAAATGTGGTAATCTTCTTGAGGCAAAGTGATATAGATTTCATCTTCTTAAGGCATAGTGATATCAGAGATTTGGAAGGATAGGTTACAACCCCTATTTTCTTTTCTTCAATTCCACTGTAAATTCTTATCTCCAAATATCTACAATATCTTCCGAAATATTGTAGAATAGTGGAGACTACATCTGAAAATATATCAATGGGGAGGATGGTCGACTCTAGCTAGTCTGACCAATCCTTTGTAAAGAGCTCTTTTCTATGATTCATTTCCATATCCATTGATAATGGGAATTGAGAGTTTTGGCCAACAGCACCATTCGATTATAATGTAGTTGTGGAGTTCTTTGAGCAATTGCCTAACTTCGCATAGTTGAGTCACCTTATTCAGAATAATATCTTGCAGGGGTTAGAACTTCTTGAACCTTTTTCCAGCAGTCAATTCTTTTAAACTTGACCATTGTTGGCATTTCTATCAGCCCACAGAGTTTATAGAGAGAAATTAGTTTTAGAATAAATTACATTAATTTTTCCCCAACTGATTTAACCTTTTCTTTAATTGTTTCTAAAGTATTTTGTTCCTTAGACATATATTCTATCAATATAGTCATAGCTTTCCTGAATTCCTTCTTTTGATTTAAAACATGGGATTGCCATATCTTATTGATTAATGCATAGCTTTTAAGAGAAAGTCCAGGATTAAAGAAGAGAGGAGAAATTTGTTTCTGAGAGCTCCTTGAGTTTAGTGGAGTTTTACCTTTATCAAGACTTGCTCTTGGTAGCTCTTCATTTTGAGTCTTGTCCATATTTTGAGTAGTCTTCTGAGTTATGAGTTGATTTCCTATCAAAAGATAGATAAGTTAGTTTTTTAGATAGCATACTATTTTTATAAGGTTTATTTACCTCGTAAGGAGATAGATCTTGAGATTCTGAGGTAAGATTTTCTTTACTCTGATCAGAGCAACTAGGTTCATCTGTTAAAGATGTTTCAATTAATCTACAAAGAGTGAGCCAATCAGAAGAAATATTTAATAGATGTCTCTTAAAAGCTTAAATCATTTCTTTTAATTGATTGAAAGTATTTTATTTTTGGGCCTCATCATATGCCAGAGCTTTGAGAGTTAGATAGAAATTTTCCTCCTGATTGAACACATAAGATTCCCAGGTCTTTTTTATTAAGAAATAATTTTCTAAGGAAAGATTTGAATTGAAGAAGGAAGGATATTATTGTTTTTTGCAGAACATAACATTTTTATTAAAGATATAAGAGTGTGGAATTACTTTTGACCTTAGTCCTATATCTAGTGTATGCTAGATATGTGTGCCCTAGAAGCCAGAATTGGCTAACACTTGTAATACAAATCTAAGGACAAAATTAGAATTTTGACTATAAATAATAAAATAGATTATTTTCTATCACCGTGTGTATTTGAAAGTGTCTGTGATACATCCCTTGAGCTAATGGTAATGATAGTTCATATTTTCAAGAGTTGAAAATTTAAGACATGAATTTTCATTATTGACTAATAAAATGCTCCCAATCATAGGATCATCATGAAGATGGTGATTGATCTGGAAGGTTGGTATACAATCGCTTCTTTAGAATAGATGAGTCTTGAGTCTATGGTATAGAGCCACCAGAGCGAGAGTATAGGTACTCACTAGAGAATGAGGGCACTGAGCATGATCACTTTGAGTAGTCATGAGAAAATCTATCTTCTCGTTAATGACTGGCTCGATGCTGCAGTGGTGTGTCTGGTTCTTTGACCTGAGGTGTATTAGCAGTTCACCTTAAGAATATTATAGTTTAACTATACCATAATGTTAGATATATGTGCCCTAAAAGCCAGAATTGGCTGACACTTGTAATACACTTCTAGGGGCAAAATTATAATTTTGACTAATATCAGTAAAATGGATTATTTTCTATCACATATGTGTATTTAGTGTCTGTGATACATCCTTTGAGTTAATGCTAATGATAATTCATATTTTCAAGAGTTGAAAATTTAAGACATGAATAATCATTATTAACTCATAAAATGCTCCCGACCATAGGATCATCACGAGGATGGTGATTGATCCGGAAGGTTGGTGTACAATCGCTTCTCTTTAGTAGATGAGTCTTGAGTCTACGGTGTGGAGACACCGGAAGCGAGAGTACAGGTACTCGTTAGAGAACGAGGGCACTGAGCGTGACCACCTCGAGTAGTCATTAGGGAAGTCTACCTTCTCGTCAATGACTGACTCGATGCTGCAGTAGTGTGTCTGGTTCTTTGACCTGAGATGCATCGGCAGTTCACCTTGAGGGTGTTATAGTTTGACTACACCATTACTCGGTCTCCTAGCCATATCAGAATCCCTGAGGTGTATGTTGGCTATAGCATGTTCATTGTAGGAACTGGATTGCATCAAGATGGAATCTATCTACCTCGGTGGTAGAGGAGCAGCCCTATGATGATCATGAGAATCAAGTCCAGAAGTCCATGGCCATGGTAGAGTGAAATAATAGAAAGAGTTTCTATTTAGGTTTTCACATCGGACTTGAATCGAATGATTACATCATATGACAGAGAACTAGGGTTTGACGAGTTCACCTTAACCCTAATCTGATCGGGGCTCAAGATAGAAGAACTTAATCACACAGGTAGCTGCACCAAGAGGTTCGCATTCAGCTCTGATGGGTTGCCACCATATACTGCTAGGTGTCACTGGTGGATTTTGGGAGCAATTAGAATGATTTAGATGATCGATCATTCTAGCTGTTCGAATCAGAAGAGTTCTGATCCATCGAAAGGAGTTTCGATGATGTCGATGATAGAGATCATGACATATCCCATTACCATACAGAACTGAACCTAACTGGGTCACACAAATAAGGGTTTGAATCTGGTGATCATCAATTGAACTGATCCAGTTCAATTGATCTGAATGAGATTCAATTAGGTTCAAGAAAATCGTGCTAGCACTCGATTGAACCTAACGTTCTTCTTTTACTATCATAAATAAGTTGTCCTGACTGAGCCAAAGGAGTTTGTGCTCAATCAGAGGCCTTCACTATGGTCTGACTGGAGGTTGTCCAAGTCAGAAAAGGTTGTCTTATTTTGTAAGACATTACCTGCCATTTTTGGTCACCTGCCATTTCTTGTTCCTTTGACTTTGGTCAAAAGTCTGACCTTTGACTGGTCAAATGTTGACCATTGACACTTTGACTTCTGACCACATGTCATGCACCTATTGGAGAGCTGGTGGGGGCCTTGTCCCCCTGCCAGAACCTGGCAAGGAGGAGGGCGCACGCCACCCTTGGCGTGTGCCCAAGTTGGAGGCGCCCAGGAGTCCTTGTTGGACAGGGACTCCATCTCCTTTTTGGATTCCAATTAGAGTTCTCCTAAGAATCCAACTTTGACTGGTCTTAGGCACCCTCTAAGGAGGAATCCAGGGGACTCTATTCCCACCAATCAGATTTAGATCTGATTTCACAAAGGGTTGTGATTGGTTGGGAAGAAGAGGAGTTGGATCACGCATAGTCTATAAATAAGACCCTGCGCCCAACTCAAAAAAAAAATCATAATTCTCCACACCCCAAGGCTGCCTCTCCTCCTCCTTCCTCCATGCCAAGTTCATCTTCTCCCTCTCCTCTCCACGTCCAAAGAGTGTTTTGGATCTTGGTTGGTGCGAATCTAGATCAGAGAAAGGCGACTGAAAAGCTAGAAGGCTGCGCTGCTGCAAAGGACGAACTGCTGATCTTCAAAAGCTAGTTTTGAAGATCCTCCAGATCAGATCCAGATCTGAATTTTTGGAGATGTGATAGAGAAGAAGAGGATCTCTAGATCCAGCCTGAGTGGATACCGGTAGAGGCCAGGCACTTGCGTGGCTAGATCCAGAACCTTCCGCTGCTTATCAGGATCATCAACGGGTAATAGGATTACCCAAATCAAGGTAAATTAAATTTGATTTAATTTATCTTATTTTATTTTAATTTATTAAAATAATAAGAATTAGATCTAAAATATCTTAGATCTGAATTAGATCAAAGAGAAAAATTTTTGAAATATATCTCTTGATCTGATCAGATCTGAACGAACCTGGACCGAGAAATCAGGATTTTCCCTTCAACTGGTATCAGAGCCAGGTTCTAAAAGTGTTTAGATCTAATTTTAAATTTATTTTAATTAAAAAATAAGTGATTTCAGATGTCACATGAGATGTGATCAGATCTGAAATCAGAAAAAATTAAAATTAAATGATTTGGATCTAAGATTAGAAGATATGCATGACTAGTTCTAGAAATAGAATAGTTCTATAGAATAGTCTTTGCATGTTTTTGAATTTAATCTTGATTAAATCATATTTTAGATCTATTTATTTACTATTTTTTGATATTATAAGTGTTATAATAACATCTAAAAAATAGCAAATAAAAATTATTTAATTTTAAATATCATATGAGATATGATTGATGCATGTCTAGACTAGTTGTAGAATAGTTCTACATAATTGTCTAGATTAGAATTTATTTTGATTAGATCAATTTAAATCTAATTTTTTAGATTATTATGAGATAATTTAGATCTGAAAATATGCATGATTTGATACATGAGATGTATGCAAAATATGCCATGATTAGATCTAATTTGTATATGAGATATATGATATAGATCTAAAACTGTTTTGTAGTATTGCATGTTCCTGATTAAGGCGTTCCTCTTGGCCGTCCGGTCATAAGAACGAAGAAGGGTTTAAAGGCCCTCTCTTCCCATTCGATGGGGTGTTCTTATGATGTGTAGGGGTGCTGCGTGTTCGTCCTTAATCAGAAACCCAAAACTTACTTTCTGCAAAACCCTAGATCCTGAAACCCTAGGATTTATTGTGCATATTTTGTTTATGAACCCTAACTTAATTAAGAATTAAGTTTATGGAATATTAATTAGGTCTAAAATTGAGAATTTCAGATCTAAGACATATTCATAATACTGGGTTCGGGCTTGGGTAGCTCAATTAGGTCTAAGCGGTTGATCAAACCGAATCAAGAGTTGGTTAGATGGGATCAACAATGCTTAAATTGACCAGCCTAATAGGATTAAGTCTGGGTCAAGATCGAGTCACGATCAAGCAAGACCTAATTAGGCTCAGAGGTTAGAGTCTGGATTGTAGGCTAACCCAATTGGTTCTGACTCAACAATTTGGTGTCTAAGGTAAGTTTGGCACATACGACCGACTGGTTTTTAATTGGAAGCTACTCGACCTGAATGCGTTCTTGTACGAGTTAATGGCATATTCCTTCCACCGGTCTCACTTACCTGGCCATATCTGTTGACACAGTTCTGATCTGAGGTGGTCAATAATCCGAGCTAACCCATGCCACTAGGTTAGTCATAATTGTTATGACTAAGCCAAGTCTAGTTTAATGAGACCTGAATCAATTCTCCCTAAGAAAAGATTAAGTCTGAGGTCTTCCACCATTGTAGATGTGCGGGCCCTTCCCGGGGTTGATTGTTCTCGGCTGGATACAGTGGCTCAGTTGCACCGAGAAGACGCAACCATGTCTATTAGGCATTGGATGCTATGGGCTGGAGGATGAGTTGGGCTCAATATTTTGGATACGGTGAGAGACTCAATTAGGAACCCAGTCTATGCAAATGGTGGGTCTGACTTAACTAAGGAGTGGATCAATATTCCGGATACGGTGAGATTCATGAATTAGAGACCAAGTTTGGGTGCACCATGATTAGAGAATCATTGAACAAGAGTTGTTCACTCATTGGCTAACCCATCACCAATAACTGTTAGGTGAGGTGATGAGTCAGTTGGTGAGACCGCACCACCCACTAGAAATCATTAATCGTGGAGATTTTCGCATCTCTACAGAGGGAGTGTAGGGATCCGAGAAAATAGTGGGAAGCTAATTTGTTTAAAAATAAAATCCCTAAATAAATTGGTCAAGTCAAAATTACAGTATCTAACTAGAATCTTTGACTCTCTACAGGAAAATGTCTGCGTCCAACCCATTGGCACGTATCCTAGGACACACATAGACTGACTGGACCCAATTATAAAGATTGGCTCAGGAACTACAAAATTGTTTTGGGTTCAGAGAAGTTAACACATGTTTTGGACCAGGACCCTCCCACCTTACCAGCCCGTCCATCCACTGAACAGAGAGCGTCTCTGAAAAAATGGATTGACGAAGATAATAAGGCCAGATATTACATGTTGGGCTCGATGTCTGATGAGCTCCAGCGCCAACATGAAGATATCGGGACTGCTCGCCAAATGTTGGCTCACCTGCAGGAGATGTTTGGTGAACAGAGTCGCGCAGCCAAATATCAAGTCACGAAAATGACTTTTTAAGGCTAAGATGCGTGATGGGCAGTCAGTCCAAGATCACTGTCTGACAATGATCAAGGACATGGAAGAGCTTGAGAAGCTCGGTGTGAAGTTGGACTTGGACCTTGCAGAATGATATTATTCTGCAATCCTTGACTGATGCATATGGGCAATTCATCATGAATTACCACATGCATAAACTTCAAAATTCCTTGGCCGAGTTAATGAATATGCTGGTTACCGCTGAGCTTTCTATGAAAGGTTCTAAAGGCTCAGTTCTTGCTATGGAACGGACTTCTTCCAAAAGAAAGTCTTATGGAAAGAAAAAGAAGTCTGTGAAAAAGCAAAAGGTGGAAGGATCAAAGAAGAAGAAGGCAGAACCGAAGAAGAAAGGTCGATGGCAAAGGAAAGTGTTTCCATTGCAACAGCGACGGCCATTGGAAGCGGAACTGCCCTACTTACCTGGCCACCCTGAAGAACAAGAAGGAAGGTCCTTCTGGAGGTATGCTCATTAATCGAGCAAAACGTGAATGCCAAACGACCTAGGGATAGTCCAAACGACAGATATCTATGGCACCTGAGATTAGGTCATATAGCAGAAGATAGGATCAACAAATTGGAGAAAAATGGGCTATTGAGTCCATTGACTTTTGAGTCATATCCAACTTGTGAATCTTGTCTTCAAGGCAAAATGACTAAACTCCCTTTTGTTGGACATGGGGAGAGGGCCACAGATCTCCTTGCCCTAGTACATACTGATGTGTGCGGCCCATTTGATGTGCCGGCTAGAGGCAATTTTGTCTACTTCATTACCTTTACCGATGATCTGTCTAGGTATGGGTATGTGTATCTTATGAGACACAAGTCTGAAGCTTTTGAAAAGTTCAAAGAATTCAGACATGAAGTAGAAAAACAAACTGGAAAACCCATTAAGGTTCTTCGATCAGATCGAGGAGGTGAATACCTTAGCCGGGAATTCCTAGACTATCTCAAGGATAATGGCATAGTCTCTAAATGGACTCCACCAGGAACACCTCAACTTAATGAGGTTTCAGAATGGAGAATTGGACTCTATTGGATATGGTCCTATCCATGATAGGCTTCAACAGACCTTCCTGATTTTCTTTGGGACATTCATTGTTAACTTCTATTTATCATAGAATAGGGTTTCTCTTAAAACCATTCCTACCACACCTGATGAGATATGGCATGGTAAGAAACTAAGTCTGAGTCATCTCAAAATTTGGGGTTGTCCGACTCATGTCAAAAGACAACAAGCAGACAAGTTAGAGTTTAGGTCCTTTAGAGCTTGATTCATAGGATATCCTAAAGAGTCATTAGGATACTATTTCTACATTCAGAAGACCACAATGTGATTGTGAGTCGACATGCCATCTTCTTGAAAAATAGTTTATTCAAGATAGTGGCATTGGAAAAGCAGATTAAGCTTGATGAGAAAGTCTCACAAGTAACAACGAGCTAAGACCAATTGGACCCAAATCAGGTCGAGCTAATAAGAACACTACCTCTCCATGTCGTAGATGGAATAGTTTGCCGTCCCTGAAAGATACCTAGGATTATTTCAGAGAAAGTAGAGAAAATGTTCCTCATAGGTAATGGTGCTCATGGTGATGATCCAAAACCTACAATGAGGCGATATCAGATATCGACTCGAGAAATGGCTAGAGGCAATGCAGTCAGAATTGACATCGATGCACTCGAACCAAGTCTGATCTGGAACCTTGTCAAGTATACACCTAGCAGAAGGTTATTACTATTGGGTGTGAATGGATTTTCAAGAGAAGATTGGTGCAGATTGAAAATGTGGGACATTCAAGGCTAGACTAGTGGCAAAAGGTTATAGTCAACGCGAAGGCATTGACTATCAGGATACCTTTTCCTCAGTGGCTATGCTAAAATCCATCCGCACATTGCTTGCCATTGCAGCCTATTTCAATTATGAAATATGGCAAATGGACATGAAAATGGCATTCCTGAAATTGGATATCTTGAGAAAGATATCTATATGGAATAGCCGCTAGGTTTCACATCCAGTGATACTGATCACAAGGTTTGCAAGCTGCAAAGGTCCATATATGACTTAAGCAAGCATTCAGAGCTGGAAACTCATTTCAATGATGTGATCAAAACGTTTGGTTTCATCGAAAATGAAGAGAA
>QRFJ01003519.1:0-70954 GCA_006176705.1 Cocos nucifera | reverse complement strand
CAGCAACACCAAGCCGATCAACAGATTATCGACATGGACTAGGACGATCGAGATCATACGTGTAGTCCAAATAATATACACCAACTCACATAAGGTGAACACTATGTAGATGCACCTTAAGGATTCAAAAAAACTCAGAACATCACACTGGTAAAGACTATCGAGTTATAGATATATCGAACGAACACACAGGTAGGCTTCCTTATGAATGCTACGCAGGCTGAAAGTACATCGCTAGTGCCTAACATATTATCTCATCAGCAGTACCTGTAACTAACTCGCCTCACATGAGTATGTTTACTACACACAAAGACCAATAGACTTAGGACTCAATCTGCTATAAAGAAGTGATTGTACACCAACTTTCTGGATCAATCACCATCCTTATGACGATCCTACGGTCAGGTGCATTTTATGAGTTAATAAATGAGAATTTATATCTTAAATTGTCAACTCTTAAAAATATGAATTATCATTACCATTAACTCAAGGGATGTATCACAGACACTAAATACATATTTATGATAGAAAATAATCCATTTTTTTATTTATAGTCAAAATTATAATTTTGCCTCTAGAAGTGTATTACAAGTGTCAATCAATTCTGGCTTCTAGGGCACACATATCTAACAAACTCCCACTTGACCTAAAGCCAATTGGCTACAAATCTAAGTCCCATCTTCTTAAGGTGGGCTTCGATTTTCTACTGGTCCAATGGCTTTGTAAGTGGGTCCATCGCATTGTCTGTGGAGTCGACTCTCTTGACCTCGACGTAACCCTTCTCGAGGTATTCACGGATGAGGTGGTATCGCCGCTCGATGTGCTTAGATTTCTGGTGAGACCTCGGCTCCTTAGCAAGGGCTATGGCACCGTTGTTGTCACAGTATAGAGGAATGGTATATGATGGCATCACTCCAATTTTTGCGGCAAACTTCTTATACCAGAATGCCTCCTTTACAGCTTCTGATGCAGCGATGTATTCTGCTTCCATGGTGAAATCTGCTATCATTGTCTGCTTGAAACTTTTCCAACTGATAGCTCCACCATTGCACACAAACAGACTTCCAGATGTTGACTTTCGATCATCTACATCGAACATAAAATCCAAGTCTGTATATCTCTGGACTTGGAATTCTCCATTACCAAAGACCAACAATATATCCTTGTTTCTTCTCAAGTACTTAAGGATACATTTCACAAAAGTCTAGTGTTCTTCACCTGGATTTGACTGATATCTGCTCGTGACATTCACAGCATGGGCTATATCAGGTCGTGTACATAACATGGCATACATGAGGCTCCCTATTACTGAAGCATAAGGGATCTTGCTCCTGCGTTCTATTTCCTCAAGTGTGCTAGGGCACATCTTCTTAAGAAGATGAATGCCATGTCTGAAGGGTACCAAATCCCTCTTAGAGTTTTTTATGCTAAACCTCTTTAGCACTTCTTCTATGTACATTTTCTATGAAAGTTCTAGCATCCTATTCGGTCTAACTCTATGGACCTTAATTTCCAGAATAAAGGATGCTTCTCCTAGATTTTTCATGGAGAATTTTTTAGATAACCACATTTTAACTATGGTCAACATGGGAATATCATTTCCAATAAGAAGGATGTCATCCACGTATAATAGAGGAGGACAACAGTGCTCCCACTGACCTTTTTGAAGACACATATCTCTTCTTCGTTCTTGATGAAACCAAACAATTTGATCACATCATTAAAATGAGTATTCCAGCTCCGAGATGCTTGCTTAAGTCCATATATGGACCTTTGCAGCTTGCATATCTTGTGATCATTATCACTGGATGTGAAACCTAGCGGCTGTTCCATATAGATATCTTTCTCAAGATATTCATTTAAGAATGCCATTTTCACATCCATTTATCATATTTCATAATCGAAATAGGCTGTAATAGCAAGCAATGTGTGAATGAATTTTAGCATAGCTACTGACGAAAAGGTATCTTGATAGTCAATGCCTTCACGCTGACTATAACCTTTGGCCACTAATCTAGCTTTGAATGTCTTCACATTCTCATCTACACCAATCTTTCTCTTGTAAATCCATTTACTATACCTTCTAATGGATCTACCAAGGTCCAAATTTGGTTTGAGTACATCGAGTCAATTTCTGACTTTATTGCCTCTAACCATTTTTTGGAGTCGATATTCGATATTCCCTCGTTATAGGTTTTGGGATCATCATCATGAACCCCATTACCTACAACGAATATTTTCACTACTTCCTCTGAAATAGTACCTAAGTACCTCTCAGAGGGACGGAAAATCCTTTTCGATCTACGAGGCTGAGGAGGAATGGATTGGCTTAACCTGATTTGGTTCTATTTGGTCCTTAGCTCGTTGCTCTTGTGAGACTTTCTCCTCGAGCTTGATCTGCTTTCTAATGCCCCTATCTTGAATAAACTATTTTTCAAGAAAGATGGCATGTCGACTCATAATCACATTATAATCTTCTGAAATGTAGAAATAATATCCTAATGACTTTTTAGGATATCCTATAAATCGAGATCTAAAGGACCTAAAATCTAACTTGTCCGCTTGTTGTCTTTTGACATGAGCCGGATAACCCCAAATTTTGAGATGACTCAAACTTGGTTTCTTACCATGCCATATCTCATACGGTGTGGTAGGAATGGTTTTAGAAGAAACCCTATTCAGTAAGTATGTTGCAGTTAACAAATAGTATCCCAAAAAAAAATCAGGGAGGTCTATGAAGCTTATCATGGATCGGACCATATCCAAATAGGGTTCGATTTCTCCATTCTGAAATTCCGTTGAGTTGAGGTGTTCCAGGTGGAGTCCATTAAGAGAATATGCCATTTTTCTTGAGATAGTCTAGGAATTCTCGACTAAGATATTCACCTCCTCGATCTGATCGAAGAATCTTAATGGATTTTCCAATTTGCTTTTCTACTTCATGTCTGAATTCTTTGAACTTTTCAAAAGCTTCAGACTTGTGTCTCATAAGATACACATACCCATACCTAGATAAATCATCGGTAAAGGTTATGAAGTAGGTAAAGTTGTTCTAGCTGGCACATCAAATGGGTTGCACACATCAGTATGTACTAAGGCAAGAAGATCCATGGCCCTTTCCCCATGTCCTACAAAAGGAAGTTTAGTCATTTTGCCATGAAGACAAGATTCACAAATTGGGTGTGACTCGGAAGTCAATGGACTCAATAGCCCGATTTTCTCCAATTTGTTAATCTTATCTTCTGCTATATGACCTAGTCTTAGGTGCCATAGATATCTATCGTTTGGACTATCCCTAGGTCATTTTATGGTATTCACATTTTGCTTGATATTAAAAATAGATACATCAATATATAACTGATAAAGATCGTTAATAAGGAAACCACTTACAATTTTATTTCTTTCATAAAGAAAGTTACAATGGTCTGTAAGTAAACTAATTACATAGCCTTCTAATGTAAGGCAAGAAATCGAAATCAAATTCCTGCTTGTTGCAGACGCATAATAACAGTCTCTTAATACTAAGTTTAAACTGGATGATAGTCGAAGAGGGTATATTCCTACGGCTATGGCAGCAACTCTTGCTTTATTTTTGATGCGCAGGATCATCTCACCATCTCTCAGCCTTCTGCTATCCTCAAGATCATGCATAGAAGTGCACAAATGAGCACTTGAACCAGAGTCAAGCACCCAACTAGATGCAGAAGAAACCGTATGGTTAGACTCAACAACGAGCATACCTTCAGAAGGACCTACCT
Organism: Cocos nucifera; assembly: GCA_006176705.1. Classification (NCBI taxonomy): domain Eukaryota; kingdom Viridiplantae; phylum Streptophyta; class Magnoliopsida; order Arecales; family Arecaceae; genus Cocos; species Cocos nucifera. The sequence goes on along the minus strand of QRFJ01003519.1, from coordinate 67,196 downwards.
CCTTCTTCTTTAGGGTGGCTAGGTAAGTAGGGCAGTTTCGTTTCCAGTGGCTATCATTGTTACAATGAAAATACTTTCCTTTGTCAGCAGCCTTCTTCTTTAGCTCTGTTTTTTTCTTTTTTCCTCCTTCCATCTTCTGCATTTTTATAGACTTCTTCTTCTTTCCAAAAGACTTTCTCTTAGAAGAAGTCTATTTCATAGCAAGTACTAAGCCTTTATAACCTTTCATGAAAAGCTCAGCGGTAACCAGCATGTTCACAAGTTCGGTCAAGGAATTTTGAAGTTTATGCATATGGTAGTTCATGATGAACTGTCCATACGCATCAGTCAAAGATTGTAGAATTATATCATTCTGCAAATCCTAGTCTAACTTCACTCCAAGCTTCTCAAGCTCTTCTAAATTCTTGATCATCATCAAACAATGATCTTGGACTGACTACCCATCACGCATCTTAGCCTTGAAAAGTTCTTTAGTGACTTGATACTTGGCTGCGCGACTCTGTTCACTAAACATCTCCTATAGGTGAGCCAGCATTTGGTGAGCAATCCTGATATCTTCATATTGGCATTGAAGTTCATCAGACATTGAGCCCAATATGTAATATCTGACCTTGTTATCTTCATCTGTCCACTTATCCAGAGACGCTCTCTGTTCAGTGGATGGATGAGCTGGTAAGATGGAAGGGTTCTAGTCCAATACATGAGTTAACTTCTCAAAATCCAAAATAATTTTGAAGTTTCAAAGCCAATCCTTATAATTTAGTTCGGTCAGTCTATGGGTGTCCAGGATTCATGCTAATGGATTGGATGCAGACATTTTCTTGTAGAGAGTCAAAGTTTCTAGTTAGATATTGTAATTAAAACTTAACCAATTTGTTTAGAAATTTTATTTTTAAACAAATTAGCTCCCACTATTTTCTCAGATTCCTATACTTCCTCTGTATAGATGCAAAAATCTCCATGATTAATGATTTCTAGTGGGTGGTGCGGTTCCACCAACTGACTCATCACCTCACCTAACAGTTATTGGTGATGGGTTAGCCAATGAGTGAACAACTCTTGTTTAATGATTCTCCAATCATGGTGCATCCAAACTTGATCTCTAATTCATGAATCTCACCATGCTCGGAATATTGATCCACTCCTTAGTTAAGTCAGACCCATCATTTGCACAGATTGGATTCCTAATTGATCTCTCACCGTATCCAAAATATTGAGCCTAATCCATCCCCCAGCCCATAGCATCTAATGCCTAATAGATATGGAGCATCTTCTCGATGCAACTAAGCCACTGTAACTGATCGAGAACAATCAACCCCGGAAAGGGCCCGCACATCTACAATGGTGGAAGACCTTAGACTTAATCTTTTCTTAGGGAGATTTGATTTAGGTCTCATTAAACTAGACTTGACATAGTCATAACCATTATGACTAACCTAGTGGCATGGGTTAGCTCGGATTATTGACCACCTCAGATCAGAACTGAGCCAACAAACATGGCCAGGTAAGTGAGATCGATGGAAGGGATATGCCATTAACTTGACAAGAATACATTCGAGTCGAGTAGCTTCTAATTAAAAATCAGTTGATCGTATTTGCCAAACTTACCTTAGACACCAAATTATTGAGCCAGAACCAATCTGGTTAGCCTACAATCCAGACTCTAACCACTGAGCCTAATTAGGTCTTAGCTTGATCGATCACTCACGTGACTCGATCTTGACCCAGACTTAATCCTATTAGGCTGGTCAATTTAAGCACTATTGATCCCATCTAACCAACTCTTGATTCGGTTTGATCAACTGCTTAGACCTAATTGAGCTACCCAAGCCCAAACCCAATATTATGAATATGTCTTAGATATAAAATTCTTAATTTTAGACCTAATTAATATTTCATAATCTTAATTCTTAATTAAGTTAAGGGTTCATAAATAAAACATGTAAATAAAATCCTAGGGTTTCAGGATCTAGGGTTTTATAGAAAGTAAGTTCTTGATTTCTTATTAAGGACGAACGCACAGCATTCTTACACATCATAAGAACACCCCATTGGATGGGAGGAGAGGGCATTTAAACCCTACTTTGTTCTTATGATCGGACGGCCGAGGGGAACACCTTAATCATAAATATAAATCTACAAAACTAATTAGATCTACATCATATATCTCATATATAAAATTTGATCTAACTTAATACATATTTTGTATACATCTCATGTATCATGCATGCATGCTTTTTAGATCTAAATTATCTCATAATTATCTAAATAATTAAATTTAAATTAATCATATCAAAATAAATTCTAATTTAGATAACTATGTAGAACTATTCTACAACTAGTCTAGACATGCAATCATCATATCTCATATGATCTAAAAATTAAATAATTTTATTTTTTATTTTTTAAAATCTTATTATAATATTTATAATTATTAAAAATAAAAAATAAATAGATCTAAAATTATAATTTAATTAAAGTAAATCATGATCTTGCAAGACTACGTGTAGAACTATTCTACTTTACAACTAGTCATGCATATTGAAGAACTTAGATCTAAATTATTTAATTTTAATTTCTTCTAATTTTAGATCTAATCACATATCATGTTATATCTAAAATTACCTAATTTTTAGATCAAAATAAATTAAAAAATTAGATCTAAATAATTTTTATTGAACCTGGCTCTGATATCAGTTAAAGGAGAAATCCTGATTTCCCGGATCAGGTTCGTTCAGATCTGATCGGATCAAGAAAAATATTTTAAAAATTTATTTTAAGCATCCATATTAGATATGAGATATTTTAGATATAATTTTATAAATCTAAAAATAAAAATAAAAATAAATTAAAATTAATTTAATTTATACCTTGATGTGGATAATCTGATTATCCTTTGATGATCCTGCTGAATGCCTTAGGTTCTGGATCTAGCCATGCAAGCGTCTGGCCTCTACCGATATTCACTCAGGCTGAATATGAAGATCTTCTCCTTCTTTATCACCTCTCCAAAAATCAGATCTAGATCTAATTTGAAGGATTTTTAAAATTCTTTCTGAAGATCAGCAGTCATCTCTACAGTAGTGCTGCCTTCTTCCTTTCTCGTCAGCTTTTTCTTGCCTGGATCGCACCAAACTGGAGCCCAACTTTTCTTAGGCATGGAGAGGAGAGAGAGGATCAAAAGATGGTGTGGAGGAGGGAGAGGGGCAGCCTTGGGGTGTGGGCTAGGAGGAACTCTATATAAGTTGGGTGCAGATAGGGTTTATTTATAGACCCTTCTGTGCCATGCAGTGCCACATCATCCCGACCAATCATGTTGCTTCGTGCAATCAGATCTAAATTAGATTGGTGGGATGACATTATTCGATCCAATCAGATAAGAGCCCCATAAATTCATCCTTAGATGGCACCTAAGACTGGTCAAAGTCTATAGGTAAGGGTCACCTAAGTTGAATCCAAGAAGCAACCTGGAGTCCCATCCGTATGGGACTCCAGGCATCCCTATCCATGGGCGCACTCCATCCTAGGCATGCACCCCCTCCTTTCCAAATTTCAGTAAGGGGATAAGTTTTTATCTACTCTCCAATAAGTGCATGACACATGGGCAGATGTCCAAGGGTTAAAGGTCAATGTTTGACTAAAGTCAAAGGATAAGAATTAGCAGGTGACGAAAAATGGCAGGTGTTGTCTCAAATTTATCTTATAAATTAAGATAACCCTTTTCTGACCTAGACAAGCTTCAGTCAGACCAAGTAAAAAGGTACCTGAGTGAGCACAAACATATTTAGCTTAGTCGAGATAACTTTTAATGATAGTAAAAGGAGAACGTTAGGTTCAATCGTGTGCTAGCACGATTTTCTTGAACCTAATTGAATCTAATTCAAATCAATTGAACTGGATTAGTCCAATTGATGATATCCAGATCCAAACCTTTATTTGTATGACCCAATCAGGTTCAGTTCTGTATGATAATAGGATATGTCATGATCTCCATCATTGACATCATCGAAACTCCTTTCGATGGATCAGAACTCTTCTGATTTCGACAACTGAAATGATCGATCATCTAAATTATTCTAATTGCTCCCAAAATCCACCAGTGATACCTAGCAGTATATGGTGGCAATCCACCAAAACTAAAAATGAATCTCTCGGTGCAGCTACTTTGTGTGATTAAGTTCTTCTATCTTGAGCCCTGATTAGATTAGGGTTAAGGTGAACTCGTCAAACCCTAATTTCTATCATATGATTTAATCATTCGATTCAAGTTCGATGTGAAAACTTAATAGAAACTCTTTCTATTATTTCACTCTCTGCCATGGCCATGGGCTTATGGACTTGATTCTCATGATCATCATAGGGCTGCTCCTCTTCTACCAAGGTAGATAGATTTTCTCTTGGTGCAATCCAATTCCTACAATGAACATGCTATAGCCAACATACACCTCAGGATTCCGAATGGCTAGGAGATCGAGTCATGGTGTAGTCAAACTATAACACCCTCAAGGTGAATTGCCGATGCATCTCAGGTCGAAGAATCAGACACACCACTACAGCTTTGAGTCAGTCATCAACAAGAAGGTAGGCTTCCTTATGATTGATCGAGGTGGTCACGCTCAGTGCGCTCGTTCTCTGACGAGTACCTGTATTCTCGCTTCAGTGTCTTTACACCGTAGACTCAAGACTCATCTACTATAAAGAAGTGATTGTACACTAACCTTCTGGATCAATCACCATTCTTATGACGATCCTACGGTCAGGAGCATTTTATGAGTTAATAAATGAGAATTCATATCTTAAATTTTCAACTCTTGAAAATATGAATTATCATTATCATTAACTCAAAGGATGTATCACAGACACTAAATACACATTTATGATAGAAAATAACCCATTTTATTATTTATAATCAAAATTATAATTTTATCCCTAGAAGTGTATTATAAGTGTCAGCCAATTTTGGCTTTTAGGGCACACATATCTGACAGTTTCCCTTGGCCATCCGATCATAAGAGCAAAGTAGGATTTAATGGCCCTCTCCTTCCATTTGATTGGGTGCTCTTATGGCATGTAGGAGTGCTGTGCATTAATCCTTGATCAGAATCCAAAAGTTTACTTTTCTACAAAATTCTAGATCCTAAAATCCTAGGATTTTTGCATGTTTTTGGTTATGAAGCCAAACTTAATTAAGAATTAAGATTATAAAATTAATTAGATCTAAAATTATGAATTTTAAGATCTAAGATACTTTTATAAATTTGAGTTCGAACTTGGGTAGCTCAATTAGGTTTAGCGGTTGATCAAACCAAATCAAGAGTTGGTTAGGTGGGATCAAAGAAAGCTTAGATTTGACCAACCTAATAGGATTAAGTCTAGGTCAAGGTCGAGTCACATTGAGATGTGACTCGATTAAGTCAAGACTTGATTTGGCTCCACGATTCGAGCCTGAATTATAAGCTAACTTGATTGGTTTTGATTCGATAATTGGTTGTCTAAGGTAAGTCTGGCAGATACGATCGATTGATTTTTAATTGGGAGATATTCGATCTGAATGTATTCTTGTCGAGTTAATGACATATTCCTTCCATCGATCTCACTTATTTGACCATTTATGTCGATCCAGTTCTGATTAGAGGTGGCTAACAATTCGAGCCAACTCATGCTACTAGGTTAGTCATAATTGTTATGACTAAATCAAGTCTAGTTTAAAGAGACCTAAATCAAATCTTTCTAAGAAAATATTAAGTCTAAGGTCTTTTATCATTGTAGATGTGCGGGCCATTTTCGGGATTGATTGTTCTTGGCTGGATATAGTGGTTTAGTTGCATCGAGAAGATACAACCATATCTATTAGGCATTGGATGCTATGGGTTGGAGGATGGGTTGGGCTCAATATTCTGGATGCGGTAAGAGATCCAATCAAAAATCTAATTCATGCAAATGATGGATCTGACTTAACTAAGGATTGGATCAATATTTCAGACATGATGAGATTCATGAATTAGAGACCAAGTTTGGATGCATCATGATTCAAAAATCATTAGATAAGAGTTATCCACTCATCGGCTAACCCATCACTAATAACTATTAGGTGAGGTGGTGAGCCAATCGGTGGGACCGCACCACCCACTAGAAATCATTAATCACGAAAATTTTTGCTTCTCAGCCCAAGGAGTGTAGGAATCTAGGAAAATAGTGGGAGCCAAATTTATTTAAAAATTAAACTCCTAAATAAATTGGTTAAGTCTAATTACAAAATCTAACTAGAAACTTCGACTCTCTATAGAAAAATATCTGCGTCCAACCCACTAGCCAGTATCCTTAACACCCATAGACTGATCGGATCCAACTATAAGGATTGGCTCTGAAACTTCAAAATTATTTTGAATTCTGAGAAGCTGACTCATGTATTGGAGCAAGATCCTCCCACTTTACCAGTCTATCCATCCACTGAATAGAGAGCATCTCTAAAAAATGGATGGATGAAGATAACAAAGCAAGGTATTACATGTTGGGCTCGATGTCTGATGAGCTCCAGCGCCAACATGAAGACATAAAGACTAGCCACCAAATGTTGGCTCCGCTGCAAGAGTTGTTTGATGAACAGAGTCGCATAGCCAAATATCAAGTCATTAAGAAACTTTTTAAGACTTAGATGCATGATGGGCAGTCGGTCCAAGATCATTGTCTGATGATGATCAAGGACTTAGAGAAGCTTGAGAAGCTCGATGTCAAGTTGGACAAAGATCTGCAGATCGATATAATTCTGCAATCCTTGACTGATGCATATGGACAGTTCATTATGAACTACCATTTGCATAAACTTTAAAATACCTTGGCTGAACTTATGAACATGCTGGTTACTACTAAGCTATCTATGAAAGGTTCAAAGGGCTCAATGCTTGCTATGGAGCAGACTTCTTCCAAAAGAAAGTCTTTTAGGAAGAAGAAGACTACGAAGAAGTAGAAGGTGGAAGGTGGGAAGAAGAAGGAAGAGCAGAAGAAGAAGGCCATCGATAAAGAAAAGTATTTCCATTATAATTCTGACAGCCATTGAAAGTGCAACTACCTTTTATACCTGACCACCTTAAAGAATAAGAAGGCGGCAGGTCCTTCTGGATGTATGCTTGTAATCAAATCTAACTTAATGATTTCTTCTGCATCTAGTTGGGTGCTTGATTTTGGATCTAGTGCTCATTTGTGCACTTTCATGCAGGATCTTGAGGAGAGCAGGAAGCTGAGGAATGGTGAAATGATCCTGTACATCGAAAATGAAGCAAGAATTGCTGCTATGGCCGTGGGAACCTATCATCTTTAACTACCATTTGGTTTAGATTTAATTCTTAGGGACTGTTATTTTGTGCCTGCAGCAAGCAGGAATTTGATTTCTGTTTCTTGTTTAGCACATGAAGGTTATGTTATTAACTTTCTTAACGACCACAGTACTATTCTTTTTGAAAGAAATAAAATTACAAGTGGATTCTTAATTAATGGTCTCTATCAGTTATATATAGATGTATCTGTGTTAAATGTCGAGCAAAACATGAATGCCATAGGACTAAAGCGACCTAGGGATAGTCTAATGATAAGTATCTATGGCACCTTAGGCTAGGTCATGTAGTAGAAGACAAGATTAACAAATTGAAGAAATTCGGACTATTGAGTCAATTGACTTCCAAGTCATATTCGATTTCTGAATCATGCTTTCATGGAAAAATAACCAAGCTTCCTTTTATAGGACATGAAGAAAGGACCACGATCTACTTGCCCTGGTACATACAGATGTGTATGGCCCATTTGATGTGCCGGTCAGAGGCAATTATGTCTATTTCATCACCTTTATCGATGATCTATCTTGGTATGAAAATGTGTATTTGATGTGACATAAGTCTGAAGTCTTTGAAAAGTTCAAGAAATTCAGACATGAAGTAGAAAAGCAAATTGAAAAATTCATTAAGGTTCTTCAATTAGATCAAGGAGATGAATACCTTAGTCAGGAATTCCTAGACTATCTTAAGAAAAATGATATAATTTCTCAATGGACTCTATCTAAAATGCCTCAACTCGATGGGATTTTAGAATGGAGGAACTGAACCCTATTAGATATGGTTTGATCCATGATGAGCTTTACGGACCTCCCTGATTTTCTTTGGGAATATAGTCTAATGACCATAATTTACTTACTGAATAAGGTTTTCTCTAAAACTATTCCTACCACATCGTATGAGATATGGCATGATAAGAAATCAAATCTGAGTTATCTTAAAATGTGGGATTGTCCAGCTCATGTCAAGAGACAGCAAGCGGACAAGTTAGAGTCTAGGTCCTTTAGAGCTCTTTTTATAGGATATCCTAAAGAGTTGTTAGGATATTATTTCTATCTTTCGGAAGATCATAATGTGATTATGAGTTGTCATGCCATCTTTCTTAAAAAATAGTTTATCCAAGATGGTGGCATCGGAAGATAGATAAGGCTCGAGGAGAAAGTCTCCCAAGAGCAACGAGCTAAGAAATTTATGGAACCTTATCAGATTGAGCCAGTCCAATCACAATCTCCTCCACCTTATAGATCAAATAGGATTTCTCGTCCTCCAGAAAGATACTTAGGCATTATTTCAGAAGATATAGAGAAAATGTTCCTCATGGAAAATGGGGTTCATGGTGATGATCCTAAAATTTATGATGAGGCGATATCAGATATCGACTCTGAGAAATAGTTAGAGGCAATGAAGTCAGAGATTGACTCAATGCAATCGAACTAAGTCTGGACCTTGGTAGATCCACCTGAAGCATAGTACCTATTGGGTGTAAATGAATCTACAAGAGAAAGATAGGTGCAGATAGGAATGTGGAGACATTCAAGACTAGGTTAGTGGCAAAAGGATATAGTCAGCATGAAGGCATTGACTATCAGAATACCTTATCACCAGTAGCCATGCTTAAATCCATCCGCACACTGCTTGCTGTTGCAGCCTATTTTGATTATGAAATATGGCAGATGGACATAAAAATGGCATTCTTAAATGAATATCTTGAGGAAGATATCTATATAGAACAGCCGCTAGATTTTATATTTAGTGATGTTGATCATAAGATTTGCAAGCTACAAAGGTCTATCTATGGACTTAAGCAAGCATTTCGAAGCTGGAATGCTTGTTTTAATGATATGATCAAATTATTTGGATTCATCAAAAATGAGGAGGAGCCTTGTGTATTAAAAAAGGTTAGTGGGAGCGCTACTGTCTTTCTTGTACTGTACATGGATGACATCTTCCTTATTGAAAATGATATTTCTATATTGACTATGGTCAAAATGTGGTTATCAAAAGAGTTCTCTATGAAAGACCTAGAAGAGGCATCCTTTATTCTGAAAATTAAGGTCTATAGGGATAGACCAAATAGGATGCTGGGTCTCTCACAAAAGATGGACATAGAGGAGGTGTTGAAGAGGTTCAGCATGAAAAACTCTAAGAGGGGATTGATATCTTTCGACATGGTATTCATCTCTCCAAGAAGATGTGCCCTAGCACACCTGAGGAGATTGAATGCATGAGCAAGATCCCTTAGATTCTACAATAGGGAGCCTCATGTATGCCATGCTATGTACACGACCTGATATAGCCCATACTGTGAGTGTTATAAGCAAGTATTAGTCAAATCTAGATGAAGAGCACTGGACTTCTGTGAAGTATATCTTTAAGTACTTGAGAAGGATTAAGGATATGTTCTTGAATTTTGGTAATGGAGAACTTCAGATCCAGAGATATACAGATTCAGACTTTATGTCTGATATAGATGATCGAAAGTTGACATCTGGTAGACTGTTTGTATGCAATAGTGGTGTTGTCAGCTGAAAGAGTTCCAAGCAGACCGTGATAGGGAATTCCACCATGGAAGTAGAGTATATTGTTGCTTTGGAAGCTACAAAGAAGGCATTCTGATGCAAGAAGTTCATCACAGAGCTCAGAGTGATGCCATCGAATGCCGTCCCTCTGTACTATGATAATAATAGAGCCATAGTTTTAGCTAAAGAACCGAGGTCTCATCAAAAATCCAAGCACATCAAGTGGCGATTCTACCTCATCTACGATTATCTCGAGAAGGATTACATCGAGGTCAAGAGAGTCGACTCCATGGACAACACGATAGATCCACTGACGAAGCCTTTAGACCAGCAGAAGATCAAAGCCCATCTTGAGAAGATGGGACTAAGATTTGTAGCCAATTGACTTTAGATCAAGTGAGAGTTTGTTAGATGTGTGCCCTAGAAGCCAAATTAGCTGACACTCGTAATACACTTTTAAGGATAATTTTATAATTTTAATTAAAAATTAATAAAAAAATTATTTTCTATCATAGTGTGTATTTAAAAGTATCTATGATACATCCTTTGAGTTAATGATAATGATAATTTATATTTTCAAGAGTTGAAAATTTAAGACATGAATTTTTATAATTAACTAATAAACTACTTCCGACCGTAGGATCAAACGATCCTAGAAGAAGACCCTATTCTTCTTCTCTTTTTTCTCACTTAGACATCTAGTTTGGTACCTATGGAACCCCCATGCCCAAGGATCCTCTTTCTCTAATTTTTGCACAACCCAAACCTCTTCCAAAGCTCTATATTTCATGAAAAAATTAGAATAAAATTTATCAAATAAATAAGAAAAAAGAAGAGTCCAAGTTAGGTCAAATTCCTAGATTAGGAATATTCAAATATAGGAAGTTGTTGGGGCGCCCAACTCTTGGGTGCCTCCTCTACAATTTTTGGCGTGGACCAGCAAGGGAGGGCACACAAAAAAGAAGATTATTTTCATAGAATAAGAGAATAATTAATTAAAAAAGGGGGTAGCACTTAAGGGAAGATGTTTTGGTCAACAAGGATTCTATTTCATAGAATCCTAAGCAAAACCAATTCCTCCTTTGACTTGGTCTTCTACTTAACTTCCAAATATGACTTGGAGGGAGAGAGGTTGCATGGAAATCAGAAAGAAAGAGATTTTTCTTGAAAAATACCTAAAAAATAGGTATGGGGGATGTTGGGACCAAGGTGGCGCAAGGAGATAGGGAGTCCTAGTCACACTAGGACTCCTATTTTGACTTGGTCAAACAAGATCTTTTAACCAAATAAAATCAAGATTAAACCATCCCAATTAAATAAGATCCTAACCCATTTAAGAACTTAATTAAATTAGATTAAATTAGATTTAATTTTAATTTATTTTCTAATCAAATTAAAAAATTGGGTTAATCCGAGTCCTAGTTAGATTAGGACTAGTTCTTCCTTGCACTTGGCTTATCTAATAAACCAATTGAAATTGATCCAATCAAGTCCAAACTAAATCTAATTAAATCATATTTAATTAGACTTAATCTCAACCGATTGGCTTAATTAAATTAAGATAATTAGCAATCCAATTGCTAATCAATCCTCCTGTAACACTTGCACTAGATTAAACACCAATCGTATTGATTATTTAACCCTAGAATGATTCTTAATTGTTGATCAACCATCCGATCAGATCATAAGCTCTAATGTGTATGACCTTATAGGTTCGAACCTAAGTCGGTAGCATAAAAACAAATTTTTATACCAATCAAAGTGACCATCTAGTAATGATATCTGACGGTCGGATAGGTCGAAGGTGTAGAATACCATCCCTAGAATCCATGTGGATATAGTTTTTATATAATTCATTTTCTTAACCATAATGCTCATAGGACACATCAGAGTTCAACTATCAATTCTGATCAGGTTGTCTACATTGTATTTCAAAATACCAAATCCATCTGATGGATTACCTTGGCCAAGATTTTGCTATATTGAAATACAGTGATACATTCTTCTCCAATTCTTGGAGTGGTCAATTCCATCTTGATCACACTCCAACTTTGCAAGTACATGACTATGCCCATGAAGCCTTCCATTGCTAAATTAGAAATTTGATTAGTCTGGTACCAAAACACATTGAGTTGCTTGCAAGTTACTGAGGTGATCTCAGGTCTAAGAGATATTCATACCTATATCCCATCAGAGACATTCTCAATAGTAGAATGCTCTGCAGTTGGTCATGTTCAATGATGGTGTACCCATACATCTTACCTATATGCCATACCAATATCTCCACACACCTTGGTTAAGAGGACAACCAACCTATATGGCATATAGCAACCTATGCTCGATAGATGCTGTCATCTAATTAACAGTCTATCATTTGGTCGTGAACAAATTTAAGGACTAATCGATAAATCCTTTCTTTATCGAAACTAAATAGTCCTAAAGACTTCATCACAATAATGGAGTTTATTAGAAGATGTAAACTTATGATGAAAAAGATGCCAAAATATTTTTCATTAATTAATAAATTAATTATAATTTCTCAACCATCAACAGGCAGACGATTGGCTTTGGAACATAATTTTCAATAACTTCTACTTATCCTAAAGCCACTCGGCATAGTATCTAATACGCATCTTCATCTTATGGTTGTCGAACTCCTTCATTGCCAGGGCTTTAATGAAGGGGTTGGCTAGGTTCTCCTTTTCGTCGATCTTCTGAAGGTCGACGTCACCATGATCCACGATCTCACGGATCAAATGAAAGCAGTGTAGAATGTACTTTATTCGCTGGTGTGCCTTTGGTTCCTTTGCTTGAGCTATGGTGCTAGTGCTATTATAGTAGAGTAGGACTGAACCATCAATGAAGGGTGCTACTCTAAGCTAGGTGATGAACTTCCTCAGCCACAGCTTTTTTTGCTGCATCTGATGCTGCCATGTACTCTACTTCATAAATAGAGTCAGCCACTGTATACTGCTTGAAACTTTTTCAGCAGATGGCTCCACCATTTAGAGTAAAAATATACTCCGACACACTTTTACTGTCATCATGGTCAGATTGAAAGTTAGAGTCTGTAAACCCCACAAGCTTCAGATCTGACTCACTATAAACTAACCATTGGTCTTTAGTATTTCTCAAATACTTAAGGATGGTTTTAACCACCTTCTAGTAATTTTTTTTAGGATCAGACTGGTATCTACCTACTACTCCTAGTGAGTATGCCATGTCTGATCTCGTACATGTCATTGCATACATAATAGACCCCACTGCCGAAGCATATAGAATTCTACTCATATGCTCTCTCTCTTTAGGAGTTGTCAGACAATCCTTTTTAGAGAGAGAAATTTCTTGATCTATTGAAAGATAGCCCTTTTTGAAATTCTCCATGCTGAACCTCTTCAGCACAGTTTCTATATACGTGGTTGGAACATACCCAGCATCCTTTTAGATCTATCCCTATAGATCTTCATCCCTAGGATGTAGGATGCTTCATCCAAGTCCTTCATGGAGAACTGTGATGACAATTAAACTTTTATTCTTTATAGTGCGAAAATATCATTTTCGATTAAGAGAATATCATCCACATATAAAATAAGGAATACCACTACTGGACCATTTGTCCATTTATAAATGCAGGATTCTTTCCATTCTAAATGAAGCCATACGTTTTGATTACTTTATCAAAATGCATGTTCCAACTCCGAGATGCCTGCTTCAATCCATAAATGGATCTCTGAAGCTTGCACATATTGGACTCATCTGTGGATGTGAACCCTTCAGGTTGTATTATATACACCTCTTCGGTCAACTCTCCATTTAGAAAAGCTATCTTCATATCTATCTGCCAGATCTCATAGTCCAGATGGGCAGCAATGGCAAACATGAGCGGAATGGACTTGAGCATTGCCATAGGGAAGAACATCTCATCATAGTCAATACCATAATGTTGACGATACCCCTTGGCAACCAGATGGATTTTATAGGTCTCCACCTTTTCGTCTGTGCCCCTCTTGCTTGTGAAGACCCATTTACACCCAATGGGTTTAACTCCTTCAGGTGGGTCAACTAATGTCCATACATCATTGACCTTCATGGAATCCATTTCGAATCTCATCGCTTTTAGCCATTTCTCAAAGTCGGATCTCTACATTGCATCCATATAAGTGATCGGATCCTCATCATTCTCATCGAGTTTGATGGGATCACCATCCTGAACTAAGAATCCATAGTATCTGTCTGGATGGTGGGGTACTCTATTAGATCGCCTTAATGGTGCAGATTCACTAGGCTTTGGATCTGATCTGATCAAATTCAACTTAGGTTCAATATTCTATGTTGGATTTTCTACCTGTTGAACTTCATCAAGTTCAATTTTAGAGGCAACAGTTCCTTTATCAAGAAACTTCTTTTCCAAAAAGGTTGCCCTAAGGCTGACGAATATCTTTTGTTCATCAGCATGGTAGAAATAGTATCTTTTGGTCTCTTTTGGGTACCCTATGATGTACACTTGTCAGACTTAGGTTCCAATTTGTCTGTAACTAACCGTTTGACATAAGTCGGGCACCCCCAAATTCTAAGGTGTGAAAGTGCTTGCTTACGCCCTGTCTATATCTCATATGAGATTTTAACAACAAACTTACTTGGAACCCTATTTAATAGATAACAAGTCAATTTGAGTGCATATCCCCAGAAGGATATCGATAAGCTGGCAAATCCCATCATGGATCAGACCATGTCTAACAGAGTCTGATTCCTCCTTTCAGACACACCATTATGCTATGGTGTTTCAAGGAAAGTCCATTGGGAGAGAATTTCATTCTCTTCTAGATATGTGAGAAACTCATCAAAAAGGTATTTTCCTTCTTGGTTAGACTGAAGAGTTTTAATACTCTTTTTAGTTTATTTTTCTACTTCACTTCGAAATCATTTGAATATTTCAAAACAATCTGACTTATGTTTCATCAGATAGACATATCCATATCTGGATAGATCATATATGAAAGTGATGAAGTAGATATATCCACCTCTGGCACTTGTGCTTATTGGTCCATATACATCAGTATGTACTAGATCTAAGAGCTCATTGGCTTTCTCACCTTTTCAATAAAAGGTGACTTGGTCATTTTACCAAGAAGACAGGATTCACAGGTTGGAAGTGATTCATAATCATTAACTTCAAGAATTTCCTCCCGAGTCAACCTATTTATCCTATTCTTGCTTTTATGACCTAGCCTACAGTGCCATAAGTAGATATCTGATACACTATCTAATCTAGGATGCTTGCCAGTAGAATAGACTACATTAACAGGTTGTGATAACATATATACACCATTGTTCAATTATCCATAGAAAGCAGTAATACAATTCATAATGACATTACAAACTCGTTTCTTTATTGAAATTTCATAATTGTTCATGGTCAAAAGACCTACAAAAATGATATTTAAAAAGAAACTAGGATGAAAATGATAATCACTAAGAACAACGGTATGAGATTCAAATATAAGTTTCAAAATTTCTAAAGCTAGAACTAGAACTGATCTTCCATCTCCAACGTTCAGGAATCTCTCATCTTGCTCGAATCTTCTACTGACCTACAATCTCTATAATAAATTACAAATATGGTAAGGACTATCGATATCCAATACCCAATCAGTAATATCACAAATCGAGAAATTATATAGATTTATCATATAAATATCTTATCCAACAATAGCTTGCTTCTTTCTCTACCTGTTCGGGTCCAGAGAGGCAATGTACTGAGGATAATTTCTCTTCCAGTGCCCCTATTTTTTGCAAAAGAAGCATTCATCTTGACTCTTATCAGGCTTAGTCTTTAGGGTCTGAGCCTACACAGGTGTCTTAGCATGAACATGCACCTTCTTGGCTTTTTTCTTCTTGTCCTTCTTTCCTTTTCCAAAGGATCGAGAATGAGAAGACGAACCTCCCACTAAGTTCACCGACTTCTTATGGAGTTGGTGATCCTTCTTAAAGTTCTGAAGTAACCCCAGTAACCCATGGTAATCTACTTCAGGCTTTGACATTCTATAATGTATAAGAAATGGGAGATAAGACTTGGGCAGCGAGTTCAGTATTGCATCTTTCCCAAGTTGTTTGTGCAAGAAAAAGCCAAGCTTGCTCAAGCGCTCTATCAGCTCGATCATATACAATACATGATCAGTGATAGAGGCACCATCCCACATTCTAGCATTGAAGATGGCACAACTAGTCTTGTGCCTCTCAACATCATCGGGTGTGCCAAAAGGAATCCTCCAACACTTGGAGCATTTTGTTTGGCTGAGCTATCCCAAACTTGCGACTGAACTTATCGCTCATCGCAGCCAGCATAGTGCAGTGCACCATGGTTCGGTCACTGAGCCACTTCTGATAAGTATCTTTGATTGTTCCATGTGCATTGGCAGCTGGTTTCTCAGGTGCAGGATCCATCAGCACATATAGGATTCGTTCATACTTCAGGACAATCTTTAACTTTTGGTACCAGCTACCGAAGTTGGGTCCCACCAACTTATCATTATCCAATAATGATCAGAGCGATAGAGAAGTGGCCATGTCTACACAAAGAAAAATTAAAACCTAATTAGTAATTGATTCATTAAACCTAAAGATTTAGATTTTAATCAAAAGATTTCTTCCACTATTTTATTCGAATTGGTAGCCTCTACCTTCAATTCGAGGAATTATCCTAATTTCTTAATGGGTACTAAAATCCACATAGATTGTGCACAAGCCCAACTTTAGTTAGCCCATCCATGTACATATAAGGATAGGTTCATAACCAATTATTTCTTCAAATAATTTTCAATAATTAAATTTTGCCTCAGGCCCTAATCAGTTGGCTTTGGCCTTCTCAGAAAAGGGTCCAGTTAGGTCCAAATATTAATATGACCATACTTGGCCCATCCAACCAATGAATGATCAGACCCAACTTTGGTTGCCCCACCTGACCATCATTTAGACAGATGTATGCAAGATATCATATAATGAATGATAATTACATCAATCGATAAGCACCAGGCCTTTGGGCCTCCAATGATTATCCAACTGATGGACCCATTATCATCCACTTTAATGGGAGGCTATGATCCAGTTATTATATAACTATTTTATTTTAGGAACCTAATAATTTTAGAGGATTTATTTATAGAAGTGAGTAGGTCAGATTAACCAGCTTGTCATGATCCTTCCACTAACTTCACCAAGTCAGCTTAAGGGAGACCATTAATAGACTGGTCTAGGAGCACCTAAATTAGTCAAACTGATTTACTTAGTTGATATGGGTTAGCTTGAATAAACAAGCAATCTGATCAAAACATAATCTCACCAAGAGGTCAGGTAAGTTCGATCAGTAGATGGTTCTGCCAGGCTTGCCTTAGACACCATCAGAAATGGTTAGGTAAGCAGGCTACCAATTAAAAACCACTGGTCTGGTTTACCTTAGACACCAACTAGTTTAATTAGTTTTAATTAGATAAACCTAACAGTTCATGCTAGACTGCATAGCTAAGAATCAAGTCCATCTTAGGTCTTGTTAAAGATATGGACTTGACCAACTATAACTATTGTAATTAATCTAGAGAATCCTTGACCTAATCTAATGAACAATTGATTAGATTTAGTCAATTCTCTAATTAAGTTTCATTCTTTAATCTAACCCTAGGTCTAATCCAATTAATGGACCTAATCCTCACTAACCATTTAATTTAATGTGTTATGATTTATGTTCTTATGATCTTCAATTCATAATCCTAGATCCTAATCAATCAACTTCTTAATTTTAATTAAGTTTGGGCTGAGGGGGGGTTTGCTTTTCAAAATGTTTTCATGTTGTAAATATTTTTACAACATGGTTCTATCAACCAAGTTGCTGTTTTGATTTATAATCAATTGCAAGTAAATATAACATAAAACTACTTTAGATCTAATCTAAACAGGTTCATATAATTGAAACAGTTTCAATAATAATCAATCATAAATCTCCCTAGATCAAATCTAATACATTTATGATGATTGAAATCAGATTAAAATATTTTTAATTAGATCATAAAATTTTTTAGATCTAATTTAAAATTTATGATCAATATTTTAGATCAGCACGTATTAGGACAACCTATTCACTGTAAGGGATAAACCTTACTACAGGACACCTTATGGTAGTCCGTATAATATAAAATATTATATATATATTTTTAATTTTAAATTTAATAATTAGATTATAAATTAGATCTAATCTAAGAAATAATCTAGACATGCACAAAAATCATGTAATAAGAGCCTAGGCTCTGATACCAATTAAAGGAACCAGATCTAGGGTTTCATAGGTAGATCTTGAAACTTTTTCAAGATCTTACAGCGGAAGACTTAAAAAAATCTAAAATTTATTTAAATAATCATATAAATACCTAGATCTTAGATCTATTACATGATTAAGGTATGCTATTAAATCAAAAATTAAAATCAAATAAGAAAGAAAAAGATTGATCAAATCAACCTAGATCTATACTACATCAAATGCAGGTATGAAGTTTATAGATCAGATCTATTATCTAAGCAAGTTTAGATATTCTAACTTGCTGATCTAGACTTGAAAATGAAGTCATGAGCCACACATACATCCGACCTCTAGGAGTCATCCACACGAGCCTACGATCTCTGATCTGAGTTTGATGCAGGAAATTAGCACAGCATGTTAGTACTATGCTGATCCTTCTTCGATGGTCGATCCGATATTTTATTCTTCAAAATTTGGACTCTCCAAAATATGAGAAGGAAGATAAGAGTTTGCTGATCTGAGACTCTCTTAAAAAACTCAAAATAAAGGAGGAAAGATTGAAAATAAAATAGCCCTAGAAGAAGACCCTCTTCTTCTTTTCTTTTCTCTCACTTAGACACCTAGTTTGGTGCCCATGGAACCCCCATGCCCAAGGACCCTCTTCCTCTGATTTTTGCAAACCCCAAATCTTTTCCAAATTTTTGTATTCCATGAAAAAATTAGAATAAAATTCATCCAATAAATAAGGAAAAAGAAGAGTCCAAGTTAGGTCAAATTCCTAGACTAGGAATATCCAAACATGGGAAGTTGTTGGGGCGCCCAACTCTTGGGTGCCTCCTCCACAATTTTTGGCATGGACCAGTAAGGGAGGGTGCACAAAAAAGAAGATTATTTCCATGGAATAAGAGAAGAATTAATTAAAAGAAAGGATGGCACTTAAGGAAAGATGTTTTGGTCAACAAGGATTCTATCTAATAGAATCCTAAGCAAAATCAATTCCTCCTTTGACTTGGTCTTCCACCTAACTTCCAAATATGACTTGGAGGGAGAGGCAGGGAGTGGAAATTAGGAAGAAAGAAATTTTCCATAAATAATATCTAAAAAATAGGTATGGAGGGCGTTGGGACCAAGGTGGCACAAGGAGACAGGGAGTCCTAGTCACACTAGTACTCCTATTTTGACTTGGTCAAACAAGATCTTTTAACCAAATAAAATCAAGATTAAACCAACCCAATTAAACAAGGCTCTAACTCATTTAAGAACTTAATTAAATTAGATTAAATTAAATTTAATTCTAATTTACTTTCTAATCAAATTAGAAAATTGGGTTAATCCAAGTCCTAGTTAGACTACGACTAGTTCTTCCTTGCACTTGGCTTATCCCAATAAAACCATTGGACTTGATCCAATCAGCCCAACTTAAATTTAATTAAATTATATTTTAATTAGACTTAATCTCAGCCTATTGGCTTAATCAAATTAAGCCAATTAGCAATCCAATTGCTAATCGATCCTCCTGCAACACTTGCACTAGGTTAAACACCAATCGTATTGATTGTTTAATCCTAGAATAATTCTTATCATTGATCAACCATCCGATCAGATCATAAGCTCTAATATGTGTGACCTCATAGATCAAACCTAAATCGATAGCATAAAATTAAATTTTTATACCAATCAAAGTGATCATCTAGTAATGATACCTGATGACTGGATAGGTCGAAGGTGTAGAACACCATCCATAGAACCCATGCAGATATAGTTTCTATATAATTCATCCCTTTGACAATAATGCTCGTAGGATACATCAAAATTCAACTATCAACTCTGATCAGATTGTTCACATTGTATATTAAAATACCAAATCTATCTGATGGATTATCCTTGCCAAGGTTTTGCTATATTGAAATACAGTGATACATTCTTCTCCAACTCTTAGAGTGGTCAATTTCATCTTGATCATACTCCAACTTTGCAAGTACTTGACTATGCCCAGAAGCCTTCCATTGCTAAATTAAAAATTCAGTTAGTCCGGTACCAAAGCACAGTGAGTTGCTTGCAAGTCACTGAGGTGATCTCAAGGTCTAAGGGATACTTTATCCTATATCATCAGAGGTATCTCGGATAGTAGAAACTTTAGAGTTGGTCACGTTCAATTGACGATGTATCCATACATCTGCACCTGTATTGCCATACCAGTTGTCTTCCATTACCTTGGTTATGAACAATCAACTTTATGACATATAGCGACCTATGCTCGATTAAGATTGCTCTCTTAATTAAAGTCATATTCATTTGATTGTGAACAAATTGAAGGACATCAATAAATCTTTCTCTTTATTCGAAACTAACTAGTCCAAGAACTTCATCACAACAATGGAGTTCATTTTAGAAGATGTAAACTATATATGAAACAAAGATGCAAAATATTTTTTTCATAATAATAATCAATTACAATTATCTCAACGATCAACAGGTGACGATTGGCTTTGAAAACAATCTCAATAAATATGTTTAGCTATAGCAGTATTTCATTTGTAGAACTAGATGCACCAAGATCGAATCTATCAACCTGGGTAGTGGAGGAGTAGTCCTTATGATGATTATGAGATCGCCCAGACAGTGTTGATATTATTTAAGAGGAAAGAAGTTTTCTATTATAGATTCACATCGGACTCAATTCGAATGATTTCATTCATATGATGGATGTTGGGGTTTGATGGAGTTTTACCTTAAATCCTAATCCTATCGAAATCATGATAGTAGAATCAATTCAGATAGTACACCGAGAGCGTTCACCTTTCAATTTTTATGGATTGCATCATATGCTCTAGAGTCTACTGCCGTGGATTGTGAAGTTATAGAATTGATCTTGAGAATCGATCATCTCGTAATTGTATGAATTAGAAAGTTCTGATCCATCGTAGGTGTTTCAACAATGTCAATGATAGAATTCTGACATATCTCTATACCATGCAGAATTGAACCTTAATGGATCACATATACAGGGTTTTAAGTCATGTTTTGATTAATTGGATGGTTAGGTTCAATTGATTGATTAGATTCTGATTAGGGTTCCAAGAAAATCTTACTAGCACATGATTGAACCCTAACATTCTTCTTATTAGTCTTTCTAGTCGTATCAATCGAAATTCTTTGATTGGACTGTCTCAGATCAGATAGGGTTGTTCTAAAATTCTTTAGATGATTTTTTGGATTAATACCAACCATTTTTGATCATCTGCTATTTTTGATCATTTGCCTTTTCTGTCGCACACCTGGGTCAAAGGTTGATCCTATTGTAAGAAAGAAGGGATTAGGGGTGCAGGCCCTTTAAAATTTTTTGGGAGCGTGCCCCTACTTTTTGATATGGCATAGAGAGGGTGCACATCCTCCTAGGCATTGCACCAAAGTGGATAGGTTTTAACTTGGTTAAATATTAGATTTGACCAGTCAATGAGTTTGATAGAGATCAAATTCTAAGAGAGAAGGAAGAATCCATGGTGCACCAAACTTTCTTTCCTTCTCCCTACCTATTTTGTATGGCATTATATGGAATATTTGGGGTGGCAAATCTGATGTGATTGGCATGAAAAAAATTTATCAAGAAATCAGAGACAAAATCAAGCAAAATTGGTTGCTATGATTGGAACATGTAATGGCATATAGGCTCTATTTAAGAGACCCCGCAACCTAGGATTTCACATGGTCTTTGCTTCCACGTCCCAAGCCCCCTTCTTGCCTTACCATCCCTCTTCCATGCCCCTCCTCTTCTACTTCTCTATGTCCAAAGATTGGGCCAAAGTTCCAAGAGAAAGTCCAACGGAATTGGCGCAAAGGTTTCAAGGAAAGAGACGACGTTTGTGAGACGAACGCGCTGCCTTCATCAATTGATTTGAAGGCTTTATAAATTAGATTTAGATCTGATTTTTGATAATCAGATCCAGAAGAAGTACCTCTAGATCTGTTTGAATTGGGTCTTTGATAGAGGCCAGGGCACGTGTGAGCTCAGAAGTAGCACTCCCAAGTCTTGAAAACATGAGAAGACAGATCATGAAAAGATAGGAGCGAGCCGAAAGAAGAATCAGTCTCAATAGTAAAGTTTAGAAACTAGGCTGGCTCACTCTACGACTGAGTCAACTCAGTTTGGAAACTGGGGTCGGACTCAGTCCAGGGACTGGGTAGCTAGGTTTTTTTTAGAAAAAATCCAACGTTAGGAGGCAACATTTTTGGGGTTGGCACGATACATTAATTGGTTGCTCAGTCTAGGACTACGCCGACTAGTCGGTAGGTTAGCTTGGCTCAGTCTAAAAACTAAGGCTAGCTCAGTTTGAGGTAAATTATTTTATGTACGTGGGTTGTTGGGTTTTGTGAAATTTTTCTATGAGCTTGGCTTTGATCCTTTGTAAAAGTATATGATATTGAAATAGGTGTCAAGATTTGTAAGTGGCTGAATATACTGAATAAAAGTTCTTTTCTCCCAAAAATCTCCTCTTCTCTCTATTCTTGATTTATTTGATTATGTTCTATAGAGATTCTCTAGAAATACTTCCTTATTGGCTTGGCTAATCACCGGTGGCCATGCTGATCTATTTGGAAAGAGCACATATTCCCAACATTTGGTATCAGAGTAGTGTTGCATGGAAGAAAGAAAGATACCTAAAGATAGGAGCGAGCCGAAAGAAGAATCAGTTCTCAATGTAAAGTTTAGAAACTAGGCTGGCTCACTCTACGACTGAGTCAAACTCAGTTTGAACTGGGTCGGGCTCAGTCCAGGACTGGGTTAGCTAGGTCTTAGAGAAAAATCCAGATGTAGAGCAGCATTTTTGGGCTGTTGGCACGATACATAATTGGGTCGGCTCAGTCTAGGACTACGCCGACCTAGTCGTAGGTTAGCTGGCTCAGTCTAAACTAAGGCTAGCTCATGTTTTGAGGTAATTATTTATGTTACGTGGGCTTGTTTGGATTTTGAATTTTCTATTGAGCTTGGGCTTTGATCCTTTGTATAAAATATATATATTGAAAACAGGTCAAGATTGTAAGTGTGCTGAAATATACTAAATAAAAGTTCTTTTCTCCCAAAAATCTCCTCTTCTTCTCTATTCCTTGATTTATTTGATTATGCTTCTATAGAGATCTCTAAGAAATACTTCCTTATTGCTTGGCTAATCACCGGTGGCCATGCTGATCTATGTGGAAAGAGCACATATTCCCAACATTTGGTATCAGAGTAGTGTTGCATGGAAGAAAGAAAGATACCTAAGTTTTACTGGTGTGTAATCATGAAGGGTGTTAGAGATCTATTTTTGACTTATTTGAAGTTATGGGATCAAGTGGATTCAAGGTGGATTTTGAGAAGTTCGACAGTAAGGAAAACTTTATCCTATGGCAGTAAAGAGTAAAGGACTTGTTGGTTTAATAGAGGATTTACAAGCATCTTACCAAAGAAAATAGGTTCGAAAAAGATAGTATGAGGTTTGGAAAGAGCTGAAGAAATTATTTTTAGTTACAATCCGGATGTGGCTAGTCGATCAGATTTTGCCCGGGTTTGCACAAAAGGACTCGGCAAAGGGGCTTGGGAGGAGATTTAAGATAACACATACATGGGGGAAGAAACATATGAACAAGCTGTGTTGAAGAACACTAATTAGTCTGAGGATGTTTCGAGGTAGAAATTTTGTTGCATATATCTAAAGGTTCAATCAGGTTGTGTTCTGAGATGATGAGTTTGAAGGAAAAATCCTGATTTCTCGGATCAGATTTATTCAGATTTGATCGAATCAAGAGAGATATTTCAAAATTTTTCTTGATATCTAGATCAAAATTTTAGATCTTTCAGATCTAATTTATAGACTAATATCAATAAAATAAAAAAATTTAATCTATAATTTTAATTATTACCTGATGCTGGGTATCAGATTACCCTTTGATGATCCTACTGATTGCCTGAGATTTGGATCTAGCATGGCAAGCGCCTGGCCTCTATCGTTATCTACTCAGACTAAATTCTAGAATCTTCTCCTTCTTCATTCATCTTCTCCAAAATAATAATTTTATTTAGATTGATTTTGAAGGCTCCTTCAAAACGCTTTTTGAAGATTATTGTCAATCTGTTGCAACTAGTGCTGCTCTTCTTCTTTTCTCGTCAGCTTTTTTTCTGCCTGGATTGCACCAAACATAGAGCCAACTGCTTGAGTGTGGAGAGGAGAGAGAGGGACCAGAGGTATGGCATGTGGAGGGAAGAGGGGCAGCTTGAGATGGCTAGAGAGAACTCTCTAAGTTGGCTAATAGGGCTTTATATAGACCCTACTGCGCATGCAAGTGACACATCATCCTGGCCAATTTCACGTTGCTTTTGTACAATCAGATCTAAAATCTGATGATGGATACATCATCTGATCCAAATCGATGAGAGCCATAAATTTTCCTTAGATGGGCGCCTAAGAACTGGTTCAAAGTCTATGGCTTAGGGGTCATCTAAGTGAATCTAGAAGCAACTTTAAAGTCCCATCGCATGGGACTCCAGGCATCCCTCATGGGCGCATGCCTCCCTAGGCTTGCACCCCTCCTTTCAAAATTAGCAAGGGGACAAGCCCCTATTGCTCTCCAATAGGTGTATGACACATGGGCAGATGTCTAAGTATCAAAGGGTTCACATTGACCAAAGTCAAAGGACAAAGGAATTAGCAGTAACGAAAAAATGGTAGGTGTTATCTCAAATTTTATCTATAAATTAAGATAACCCTTTTTTGACCTGGACAAGCTCTAGTCAGACAAGTAAGTACTTGAGTGAGCACAAAAACTCATTTGGCTCGGTTGGATAACTTGTTAATGATAAATAAAAGGAGAATGTAGTGTTTAATCATTGCTAGGGCACGATTTTCTTAACCAAATTGAATCTAATTCAATCAATTAAACTGGATTAGTTCATGATTGTATATCTAGATCTAATCCTTGTTTGTGGAATCTAGTTAGGTTCCAGTTCTATATGGTAATAGGATATATCATGATCTCCAATCATCGACATCATCGATATAATCCTTTCGATGGGTCAGAACTTTTCTGATTCAGACAATCAAAATTGATCGATCATCCAAATCATTCTAATTGCTCCCAAAATCCACAGTTGATTACTACCAGTATTATGGTGGCAACCCATCAAAAATTGAAAATGGAACCTCTCCGGTGTTTAACTTGTGTGATTAAGTTTCTTCTATCTTGAGCCCATGCAGATTAGGGTTAAGTGAACTCGTCAAATCCTAGTTTCTATTCATATGATTTAATATTTGATTCCAAGTCGATGTGATAATTCTTAATGAGAAACTCCTTTTATTTATTTCACTCTGCCATAAGCCATGGGCTTATTGACTTGATTTCTCATGATTATATAGGGTTGCTCCTCATCCACCGAGGTAAGATAGATTTACTTTTTTGTTTGCAAATCCAATTCTATAATGAAATATGCTATAGCCACATAACCTTAGAGTTCTCGAATGGCTAGAGACGAGTCATTGGGTGTAGTGCAAACTATAACACCCTAAGGTGAACTACCCGATGCACCTCAGGTAAGGAATCAGACACACCAACTGCAGCTTCTGAGTCAGCATCGATGAGAAGGGTAGACGTTTCTTATGACTGCTGAGATTGGTCACGCTCAGGCCCTCGTTCTCTAAACAAATATCTGTACTCTCCTTGGTATTCTTACACCATAGATCAAGACTCATCTACTATAAAAAAAATGATTGGCATCAACCTTCCGGATCCAATCACCATCCTCATGATGATCCTTATGATTCAAGAGCAATTTTATGAGTTAATAATGAAAATATTATTTTAAAATTTCAACTCTGTGAAAAATAAGATTATCATTATCATTAACTCAAAGGATGTATCAAGATCACTTTAAATTACACAGTTATGATAGAAAATAAACCATTTTATTTTATTAGTCAAATTATAATTATTCCCTAAAAGTGTATTACGAGTCACCAATTTGCTTCTAAGCACACATCTAACAAACTTCCACTTGATCTAAAGTCAATTGGCTACAAAATCTAGTCCCATCTTCTCAAATGGGCTTGATCTTCTGCTGCTGGTCCAAGATTTGCAGAATCTTCGCCTGTGTCTACGGAGTCGACTCTCTTGACCTCGAGTAAATCCTTCTTGAGGTAAATCGTGATGAGGTGTTCGCACTGATGTGCTTTGATTTTTGGTGAGACCTCGGCTCTTAGAAACTATGGCACCATTTTGTGCCAGTATAGGGAAGGCATTCGATGGCATCACTCCATCTCTGTAGTAACTTTTGTCCAGAATCCTTCCTTTGCAGCTTGTGACACAGCGATGTATTTTGGGTTCCCTATCTACTTGGAACTCTTTCAAGCTGACACCCACCATTGACATAAACAGACTCCCAGATGTTACTTTCGATCATCTATATCGGACATAAATCGATCTGTATACCCCTGATCTGAAATCTCCATTACCAAAACAAAACATATCCTTATTCTTTCTAGTACTTAAAGATACATTCACAAAGTCCAGTATTCTTTACCTGAAATTCGACTGATATCTACTTAACACTCACAGATGGGCTATATCGGGTTATGTACGTAAATGCATACATGAGGCCTCTATTGTGAAGCATAAGGGATCTTGCTCATGCATTCATTTCCTCAGTGTGTTAGGGCACATCTTCTTGGAAAGATT
Source organism: Cocos nucifera (assembly GCA_006176705.1). NCBI lineage: Eukaryota > Viridiplantae > Streptophyta > Magnoliopsida > Arecales > Arecaceae > Cocos > Cocos nucifera. The sequence goes on along the minus strand of QRFJ01003519.1, from coordinate 40,359 downwards.
GAATCCATGTCAAAGCGTACAACCTCTCTTAGAGTTTTTCTATGCTAAACCTCTTTACACTTTCTCTATGTCATCTTTTGAAGAGCCAGCATCCTATTGGTCTATCTCATAGACCTTAATTCTTAGAATAAAGGATCGCTTCTCTAGGTCTTTCAATGGAGAACTCTTTGATAACCACATTTTAACTATGTTAACATGGGAATATCATTCACCATAAGGAGGATGTCATCCATGTATAATAGGAAGACAACAGTGCTCCCACTAACCTTTTTGAAGACACATGGCTCCTCCTCATTCTTATGAAATCAATATTTGATCATCATCATTAAAAAGATTCCAACTCGAATGCTTGCTTAAGTCCATATATGACCTTTGAGCTTGCAATCTTATGATCACATCACTAATTAAACCTGGTGCTGTTCCATATAGATATCTTCCTCAAGATATCATTTAAGAATGCATTTTCAGTCCATTTGCCCTATTTGATAATCAGAAATAGGCTGCAACAGCAAGTAACGTGCGAATGGATTTAAGCATAGCTACTGGCAAAAAGGTATCCTGATAGTCAATGCCTTCGCATTGACTATAACCTTTTGCCACTAATCTAGTTTTGAATGTCTCCATATTTTCATCTGCATCAATCTTTCTCTTGTAGATCCATTTACATCCAATAGGTACTATACCTTCTGGTGGATCTACCAAGGTCCAGACTTAGTTTGAGTGCATCGAGTCAATTTTTGATTTCATTGCCTCTAATCATTTCTCAGAGTCGATATCTGATATCGCCTTATTAAAGGTTTTGGGATCATCATTACGAACTCCATTACCTATGAGGAACATTTTCTCCACTTTCTCTAAAATAATACCTAAGTACCCTCAGGGAGACGAAAAACTCTTTCCAATTTATAAGGTAGAGGAGTTGTGATTGGATTGGGCTTATCTGATTGGTTTCTATTTGTCCTTAGCTCTTGCTCTTGTAGACTTTCTCATCGAGCCTTATCTGCTTTCCATGCCGTATCCTTGAATAAACTTTTTTAAGAAAGATGGCATGCGACTCAAATCACATTTGATCTTCTGAATGTAGAAATAATATCCTAAACTCTTTAGGATATCCTATAAATCGAGCTCTAAAGGACCTATAGTCTAACTTGTCCCTTGTTGTCTTTTGACATGAGCCGACAACTCCAATTTCTGAGATACTCAGACTTGATTTCTTACATGCCATATCTCATACGATGTGGTAGGAAAATTTTAGAAGGAACCCTATTCAGTAAGTATATTGGCATTAACACATATCCCTAAAAGAAAATCAGGGAAGTCTGTTGAAGCTCATCATGGATCAACCATATCTAATAGAGTTCGATTCCTCCATTCTAAAATTTTGATGAGTTGAGGTTTTCCAGGTGAGTCCATTAAGAGATTCCATTTTTTTTTTAGATAGTCAAATTTTTTGACTAAGGTATTCACCTCCTCGATCTGATCAAAGAATCTTAATGGATTTTCCTATTTACTTTTCTACTACATGTCTGAATTTCTTGAACTTTTCAAAAGCTTCAGACTTATGTCTCATAAGATACACATACCCATATCTAGAATAATCATCGATAAAGATTTATGAAGTAGATAAGTTGCCTCTAGCCGACACTCAAATGGGCCGCACATCAGTATGTACTAGGGCAGAAGATCGTGGCCCTTTCCCCTATCCTACAAAAGGAAGCTTTATCATTTTTGCATGAAAGACAAAGATTACAAATTGGATATGACCGGAAGTCAATGAACTCAATAGTCCTAATTTTCTTCAATTTGTACCCTATCTTCTTGCTATATGACCTAGCTAAGTGCCATAGATACCTATTTTTGGACTATCCTTAGGTCATTTTCATGGATTTTCATTTTTGCTCGATGTTAAAAATAGATACATCATATTAACTGATAAAGATTCTATAAGAAAATCACTTGCAATTTTATTTCTTTCATAATACAATATATAATGATCCTTAAGAGAAAACTTAATTTACATTACCTTCTATGCAAGGCAGAAACAGGAATCAAATTCCTGGCTTGCTACAAGCACATAATAACAGTCTTTTAATACTAAGTCTAAACCAGATGGTAGTTGAAGAGGGTTTGTTTCCACCGCCACGGTAGCTACTCTTGCTCCATTTCAAACGCACAGGATCATCTCACCATCCCTCAGCTTCCTGCTATCCTCAAGATCCTGCATGGAAGTGCACAAATGAGCACTAGAACTAGAGTTAAGCACCCAATTGGATGCAGAAGAAACTGTAAGGTTAGACTCAATAACAAGCATACCTCCAGAAGGACTTGCCTCCTTCTTATTCTTCTGGGTGGCCAAGTAAGTAGGGCAGTTCCACTTCTAGTGGCCATCATTATTGCAATGGAAATATTTTTCTTTGTCAGCGGCCTTCTTCTTCAGCTCTACCTTTTTCTTCTTTTTTCCTTCCATCTTCTGCTTTTTCACAGACTTCTTCTTTCCAAAAGACTTTCTCTTGGAAGAAGTCCATTCCATAGCAAGCACTGAGCCTTTAGAATCTTTCATAGAAAGCTTAGTAGTAACCAGCATGTTCATAAGTTCGGCTAGGGAATTTTGAAATTTATGCATATGGTAGTTCATGATGAACTGCCGATACGCATCAGTTAAAGATTGCAGAATTATATCATTTTGCAGATCCAAGTCTAACTTCACTTCGAGCTTCTCAAGCTCTTCCAAATCCTTGATCATCATCAGACAATGATCTTGGACTGACTGCCCATCATGCATCTTAGCCTTAAATAGTTGTTTAGTGACTTGATACTTGGCTGCGCGACTCTGTTCACCAAACATCTCTTGTAGGTGAGCCAACATTTGGCGAGCAATCCTGATATCTTCATGTTGGCACTGAAGTTCATTAGACATCGAGCCCAACATGTAATATCTGATCTTATTATCTTCGTCCGTCCACTTATCTAGAGATGCTTTCTGTTCAGTGGATGGACGAGCTGGTAAGGTGGGACGATCCTGGTCAAATACATGAGTTTACTTTTTGGAACTTAAAATAATTTTGAAGTTTTAGAGCCAATCCTTGTAATTTGGTCCAGTCAGTCTATAGGTGTCCAGGATTCGAGCTAGTGGGTTGGATGCAGACATTTTCCTGTAGAAAGTCAAAGTTTCTAGTTAGATATTGTAATTAAGACTTAACCAATTTATTTAAAATTTTAATTTTTAAATAAATTAGCTTCCACTATTTTCTCAGATCCCTACACTTCCTTTGTAGAGATGCAAAAATCTTCATGATTAATGATTTCTAGTGGGTGGTGCGGTCCAACCAACTGACTCATCACCTTACCTAACAGTTATTGGTGATGGGTTAGCCAATGAGTGAACAACTCTTGTTCAATGATTCTTCAATCATGGTGCATCCAAACTTGATCTCTAATTCATGAATCTCACCGTACCCAAAATATTGATCTACTCCTTAGTTAAGTTAGACCTACCATTTGCACAGAATGGATTCCTAATTGAGTCTCTCACCGTATCCAAAATATTGAGCCCAATTCATCCTCCAGTCCGTAGCATCTAATGCTTAATAGATATGGTTGCATCTTCCTGGTGCAACTGAACCACTATAACTAGCCGAGAACAATTAACCCCGAGAAGAGCCCGTACATCTACAATGGTAGAAGACCTTAGACTTAATCTTTTCTTAGGGAGATTTGATTTAGGTCTCATTAAACTAGACTTGACATAGTCATAACCATTATGACTAACCTAGTGGCATGGGTTAACTCGGATTATTGACCACCTCAGATCAAAATTGAGCCAACAAATATAGCTAGGTAAGTGAGACTGGTGGAAGGAATTTGCCATTAACTCAACAAGAATGCATTCGAGTCGAGTAGCTTCCAATTAAAAATTAGTTGATCGTATCTGCCAAACTTATCTTAGACACCAAATTATTGGGCCAAAACCAATCGAATTAGCCTATAATCCAGACTTTAACCACTGAGCCTAATTTGGTCTTAGCTTGATCGATCACTCACGTGACTCGATCTTGATCTAGACTTAATTCTATTAGGCTGGTCAATTTAAGCACTGTTGATCCCATCTAACCAACTCTTGATTTGGTTTGATCAACCACTTAAACCTAATTGAGCTACCCAAGCCCGAACCTAATTTTATGAACATATCTTAGATCTAAAATTCTTAATTTTAGATCTAACATATATTTCATAATCTTAATTCTTAATTAAGTTTAGGGTTCACAAACAAAATATGTAAATAAAATCCTAGGATTTCAAGATTTAGGATTTTGTAGAAAGTAAGTTTTTGATTTTTGATTAAGGACGAACGCGCAGCACCCCTACACATCATAAAAACATCCCATCAAATGAGAGAAGAGGATATTTAAACCCTACTTTGTTCTTATGACTGGACAGCTAAGGGAAACGCCTTAATCAGAAATATAAATCTACAAAACTAGTTAGATCTACATCATATATCTCATATATAAAAATTGATCTAACTTAATACATGTTTTGCATACATCTCATGTATCATATCATGCATATTTTTTGGATCTAAATTATCTCATAATTATCTAAAAAATTAGATTTAAATTGATCACATCAAAATAAATTCTAATCTAGATAATTATGTAGAACTATTCTACAACTAGTCTAATCATGCATGCATCATATCTCATATGATCTAAAAATTAAATAATTTTATTTTTTATTTTTTAGATATTATTATAATATTTATAATCATTAAAAAATAAAAAATAAATAAATCTAAAATTATAATTTAATCAAAATAAATCATGATCATGCAAGACTATGTATAGAACTATTCTATTTTACAACTAGTCATGCATATTGTAGAACTTAGGTCTATATTATTTAATTTTAATTTTTTTAATTTTAGATCTAATCATATCTCATGTGACATATAAAATCACCTAATTTTTGAATCAAAAATAAATAAAAAATTAGATCTAAATAATTTAGAGAACCTGGCTCTGATACCAGTTGAAGGAAAAATCCTGATTTTCTGGATCAGGTTCATTCAGATCTGATCGGATCAAAAGAGATATTTCAAAATTTTTTTTTGTATATCTAGATTAGATCTAAGATATTTTAGATCTAATTTTATAGATCTAATAAATAAAAATAAAAATAAATTATATTTTATTTAATTATACCTTGATGCTGGATAATCAGATTACCCTTTGATGATCCTGCTGATTGCCTAAGGTTCTGGATCTAGCCATGCAAACGCCTAGCCTCTACCGGTATCCACTTGAGTAGGATTTGGAGATCTTCTTCTTTTTTGTCACCTCTTCAAAAATTAGATCTGGATCTGATTTGGAGGATCTTCAAAACTCCTTTTTGAAGATCTGCTATCGTCTCTGTAGTAGTGCTGCCTTCTTCCTTTCTCGTCAGCTTTTTCTTGCCTGGATGGCACCAAACTAGAGCCCAACATGCTTTAGGCATGGAGAGGAGAGAGAGGACCAGAGGATAGCATGGAGGAGGGAGAGGGGCAGCCTTGGGGTGTGGCTAAGAGAGAACTCTCTGAAAGTTGGGTGCATACAAGGTTTATATAGACCATACTGTGCCACATCATCCCGGCCAATCACGTTCCTTCGTGCAATCAAATCTAAATATGATTAGTGGGATGACATCACCTGATCCAATCAGATGAGAGCCCTATAAATTCATCCTTAGATGGTGCCTAAGATTGATCAAAGTCTATGGCTAGGGGTCACCTAAGTAGAATCCAAGAAGCAACTTGGAGTTCCATCCGTATGGGACTCCAAGCATCCTATCCATGGGTGCATGCCTAGGGAGGCATGCGCCCCCTGTAGCAAGGGGACAAGCCCCTATCTACTCTTTAATAGGTGCATGACACATTGACAGATATCTAAGTGTCAAAGGTCAACATTTGACCAAAGTCAAAGGACAAGAATTAGCAGATGATGAAAAATGACAAGTGTTGTCTCAAATTTATCTCATAAATTAAGACAATTCTTTTCTAACCTGAACAAGATCTAGTCAGACCAAGTAAAGGTACCTGAGTGAGCACAAATTCATTTGGCTTAGTCGAGACAACTTTTAATGATAATAAAAGAGAAGATTATATTCAATCGTGTGCTAGCACAATTTTCTTGAACCTAATTGAATCTAATTCAAATCAATTGAGCTGGGTTAGTCCAATTGATGATATCCAAATCTAAATTCTTGTTTGTATGATCCAGTTAGATTCAATTCTATATGGTAATGGGATATGTCGTGATCTCTATCATCGACATCATCAAAACTTCTTTCGATGGATCAGAACTCTTCTGATTCAGACGATCAGAATGATCGATCATCCAAATCATTCAAATTGCTTCCAAAATCCACCAGTGACACCTAGCAGTATATGGTGGCAATCCATCAAAACTAAAAATGAACCTCTTAGTGTAGCTACTTGTGTGATTAAGTTCTTCTATCTTGAGCCCCAATCAGATTAGGGTTAAGGTGAACTCATCAAATCCTAATTTCTATCATATGATTTAATCATTTGATTCAAGTTTGATGTGAAAATCTTAATAGAAACTCTTTCTATTATTTCACTCTATCATGATCATGGACTTATGTACTTGATTCTCATAATTATCATAGGGCTGCTCCTCATCCACCGAGGTAGATAGATTCTTTCTTGGTGTAATTAAATTCCTACAATGAACATGCTATAGCCAACATACACCTCAGGATTCTAAATGGCTAGGAGACCGTGTCATGGTGTAGTCAAACTATAACACCCTCAAGGTGAACTACCAATGCACCTTAGATCAATGAACTAGACATATTACTGCAGCTTTGAGTCAGTCATCAACGAGAAGGTAGACTTTCTTATGACTGCTCGAGGTGGTCACGCTCAGTGCCCTCATTCTCTAATGAGTACCTGTACTCTTGCTCTAGTATTTCTACACCATAGACTCAAGACTTATCTACTACAAAAAAGTGATTGTACACTAATCTTTCGGATCAATCACCATCCTCATGATGATCCTACGATCAGAAGCATTTTATGAGTCAATAATGAAAATTCTTGTCTTAAATTTTCAACTTTTGAAAATAAGAATTATCATTACCATTAACTCAAGGGATGTATCACAGACACTAAATATACATTTGTGATAGAAAATAACCCATTTTATTATTTATAGTCAAAATTATAATTTTACCCCTAGAAGTGTATTACAAGTGTCAGCCAATTCTGGCTTCTAGGGCACACATATCTAACAAAGTTTGGATGTGAAGATCGACGAGGAGGATCGGGCATTACTGCTATTATATTCTTTCCCAGGTTCGTATGATGATCTCATAACAACTCTAGTTTATGGAAAGGAGATCCTAAACTATGAAGAGGTTGTTGGTGTGCTCAGATCAAATGAGCAAAGGGAGAAGATCTGTAAGGAAGACCCTAAGTCTGACATCTTGGCTGTGAACGAAAGATAGGAAAGATCAAAGGAGAAGATAAGAGGAAAATCCAAGGGCAGGTCAAAGTCTCGCGATCAGAGAAAGATGACATTGAAATGTTATAACTGTCATTAGCTAGGACACCTGAGGAGAGATGGTTCTCTTTTGAGATCAGAAAAAGGAAAGGCCAGCAAGGGAGATGATACAACTTTTGTAAGCAGTGGAGAAGATCTGCTAGTTGTATCAATGGATCCATAGAGTATGATACTATTGTTAGATATATGTGCCCTAGAAGTCAGAATTGGCTGACACTTGTAATAACTTCTGAGGGCAAAATTATAATTTTGACTATAATCAATAAAATGGATTATTTTCTATCACATAAGTGTATTTAGTGTCTGTGATACATCCTTTGAGTTAATGGTAATGATAATTCATATTTTCAAGAGTTGAAAATTTAAGACATGAATAATCATTATTAACTCATAAAATGCTCCCGACCATAGGATCATCACGAGGATGGTGATTGATCTGGAAGGTTGGTGTACAATCACTTCTCTTTAGTAGATGAGTCTTGAGTCTACGGTGTGGAGACACCGGAGTGAGAGTATAGGTACTCGTTAGAGAACGAGGGCACTGAGCGTGACCACCTCGAGTAGTCATTAGGAAGTCTACCTTCTCGTCAATGACTGACTCGATGCTGCAGTAGTGTGTCTGGTTCTTTGACCTGAGGTGCATCGGCAGTTCACCTTGAGGGTGTTATAGTTTGACTACACCATTATTCGGTCTCCTAGCCATATGGAACCCTGAGGTGTATGTTGGCTATAGCATGTTCATTGTAGGAACTGGATAGCATCAAGATGGAATCTATCTACCTCGGTGGTAGAGGAGCAGCCCTATGATGATCATGAGAATCAAGTCCAGAAGCCCATGGCCATGGCAGAGTGAAATAATAGAAAGAGTTTCTATTTAGCTTTTCACATCGGACTTGAATCGAATGATTACATCATATGACAGAAACTAGGGTTTGACGAGTTCACCTTAACCCTAATCTGATCGGAGGCTCAAGATAGAAGAACTTAATCACACAGGTAGCTGCACCAAGAGGTTCGCATTCAGCTTTGATGGGTTGCCACCATATACTGCTAGGTGTCATTGGTGGATTTTGGGAGCAATTAGAATGATTTAGATGATCGATCATTCTAGCTGTTCGAATCAGAAGAGTTCTGATCCATCGAAAGGAGTTTCGATGATGTCGATGATAGAGATCATGACATATCCCATTACCATATAGAACTGAACCTAACTAGGTCACACAAATAAGGGTTTGAATCTGGTGATCATCAATTGAACTAATCTAGTTCAATTGATCTGAATGAGATTCAATTAGGTTCAAGAAAATCATGCTAGCACTCGATTGAACCTAACGTTCTTCTTTTACTATCATAAATAGTTGTCCTGACTGAGCCAAAGGAGTTTGTGCTCGATCAAAGGCCTTCACCTGATCTGACTGGAGTCTGTCCAGATCAGAAAAGGGTTGTCTTATTTTGTAAGATAATACCTACCATTTTTGGTCACCTGCCATTTTTCATCCTTTGACTTTGGTCAAAAGTTGACCTTTGACTGGTCAAATGTTGACCATTGACACTTTAACTTTTGTCCATGTGTCATGCACCTATTGGAGAGTTGGTGGGGGCCTGTCCCCCTACCAGAACCTGATAAGAAGGAGGGCGCACGCCACCCTTGGCGTGTGCCCAAGCTGGAGGCGCCCAGGAGTCCCTGTTGGACAGGGACTCCATCTCCATTTTGGATTCTAATTAGAGTTCTCCTAAGAACCAACTTTGACTGGTCTTAGGCACCATCTAAGGAGGAATCCAAGAAACTCTATTTCCACCAATCAGATTTAGATCTAATTTCACAAAGGGTTGTGATTGGTTGGGAAGGAGAGGAGTTGGATCACAGAAAGTCTATAAATAAGACCCTACGCCCAACTCAAATAATATTGGAAAATTAGAAATCCCACATCCCAAGGCTGCCTCTCCCCTCTTCCTCCATGCCAAACCCACCTTCTCCCTCTCCTCTCCACATCCAAAAGTGTTTTGGACCTTGGTTGATGCAATCCAGATGAGAGAAAGGCGACTGAAAGCTAGAAGGCTGCGCTGCTGCAAAGGACAACTGCTAATCTTCAAAAGGAGTTTTGAAGATCCTCCAGATCAGATCCAGATTTAATTTTTGGAAATATGATAGAGAAGAAGAGGATCTCTAGATTCAATCTAAGTGGATACCGGTAGAGGCCAGGCACTTGCGTGGCTAGATCCAAAACCTTCCGCTGCTCATAGGATCATCATCGGGTAATAGGATTAACCACTTCAAGGTAAATTAAATTAAATTTAATTTATTTAATTTTATTTTAATTATTAAAATAATAAGAATCAGATCTAAAATACTTTATATCTAATTAGGATCAAAGATAAAAATTTTTAAAATATATTTCTTGATCCGATCAGATCTGAACGAACTTGGTCCGAAAAATCAGGATTTTCCTTCAACTGGTATCAGAGCCAAGATTCTAAAATATTTAGATCTAATTTTAAATTTATTCTAATTAAAAAATAAGTGATTTCAGATGTCACATGAGATGTGATCAGATCTAAAATTAGAAAAAATTAAAATTAAATGATTTGGATCTAAGATTAGAAAATATGCATGACTAGTTCTAAAATAGAATAGTTCTATAGAATAGTCTTGCATGTTTACGATTTAATCTGATTAAATCATATTTTAGATCTATTTATTTACTATTTTTTGATATTATAATTATTATAATAACATCTAAAAAATAGTAAATAAAAATTATTTAATTTTAAACATCATATGAGATATGATTGATGCATGTCTAGACTAGTTGTAGAATAGTTCTACATAGTTGTCTAGATTAGAATTTATTTTGATTAGATCAATTTAAATCTAATTTTTTAGATTATTATGAGATAATTTAGATCTGAAAATATGCATGATTTGATACATGAGATGTATGCAAAATATGCCATGATTAGATCTAATTTGTATATGAGATATATGATATAGATCTAAAACTATTTTGTAGTATTGCATGTTCCTGATTAAGGCGTTCCTCTTGGCCGTCCGGTCATAAGAATGAAGAAGGGTTTAAAGGCCCTCTCCTCCCATCCGATGGGGTGTTCTTATGACGTGTAGGGGTGCTGCGTGTTCGTCCTTAATCAGAAATCCAAAACTTACTTTCTGCAAAACCCTAGATCCTGAAACCCTAGGATTTATTGTGCATATTTTATTTATGAACCCTACTTAATTAAGAATTAAGATTATGGAATATTAATTAGGTCTAAAATTGAGAATTTTAGATCTAAGACATATTCATAATACTGGGTTCGGGCTTGGGTAGCTCAATTAGGTCTAAGCGGTTGATCAAACCGAATCAAGAGTTGGTTAGATGGGATCAACAATGCTTAAATTGACCAGCCTAATAGGATTAAGTCTGGGTCAAGATCGAGTCACGATCAAGCAAGACCTAATTAGGCTCAGAGGTTAGAGTCTGGATTGTAGGCTAACCCAATTGGTTCTGGCTCAACAATTTGGTGTCTAAGGTAAGTTTGGCACATACGACCGACTGGATTTTTAATTGGAAGCTACTCGACCTGAATGCGTTCTTGTACGAGTTAATGGCATATTCCTTCCACCGGATCTCACTTACCTGGCCATATCTGTTGACACAGTTCTGATCTGAGGTGGTCAATAATCCGAGCTAACCCATGCCACTAGGTTAGTCATAATTGTTATGACTAATGCCAAGTCTAGTTTAATGAGACCTGAATCAATTCTCCCTAAGAAAAGATTAAGTCTGAGGTCTTCCACCATTGTAGATGTGCGGGCCCTTCCCGGGGTTGATTGTTCTCGGCTGGATACAGTGGCTCAGTTGCACCGGAGAAGATGCAACCATGTCTATTAGGCATTGGATGCTATGGGCTGGAGGATGAGTTGGGCTCAATATTTTGGATACGGTGAGAGACTCAATTAGGAACCCAGTCTATGCAAATGGTGGGTCTGACTTAACTAAGGAGTGGATCAATATTCCGGATACGGTGAGATTCATGAATTAGAGACCAAGTTTAGGGTGCACCATGATTAGAGAATCATTGAACAAGAGTTGTTCACTCATTGGCTAACCCATCACCAATAACTGTTAGGTGAGGTGATGAGTCAGTTGGTGAGACCGCACCACCCACTAGAAATCATTAATCATGGAGATTTTTGCATCTCTACAGAGGGAGTGTAGGGATCCGAGAAAATAGTGGGAAGCTAATTTGTTTAAAAATAAAATCCCTAAATAAATTGGTCAAGTCAAAATTACAGTATCTAACTAGAATCTTTGACTCTCTACAGGAAAATGTCTGCGTCCAACCCATTGGCACGTATCCTGGACACACATAGACTGACTGGACCCAATTATAAAGATTGGCTCAGGAACTACAAAATTATTTTGGGTTCCAAGAAGTTAACCCATGTTTTGGACCAGGACCCTCCCACCTTACCAGCTCGTCCATCCACTGAACAGAGAGCGTCTCTGGAAAAATGGATAGACGAAGATAATAAGGCCAGATATTACATGTTGGGCTCGATGTCTGATGAGCTCCAGCGCCAACATGAAGATATCGGGACTGCTCGCCAAATGTTGGCTCACCTGCAGGAGATGTTTGGTGAACAGAGTCGCGCAGCCAAAGTATCAAGTCACGAAATGACTTTTTAAGGCTAAGATGTGTGATGGGCAGTCAGTCCAAGATCACTGTCTGATGATGATCAAGGACATGGAAGAGCTTGAGAAGCTCGGTGTGAAGTTAGACTTGGATCTGCAGAACGATATTATTCTGCAATCCTTGACTGATGCATATGTGCAATTCATCATGAATTACCACATGCATAAACTTCAAAATTTCTTGGCTGAATTAATGAAAATGCTGGTCACCGCTGAGCTTTCTATGAAAGGTTCTAAAGGCTCAGTTCTTGCTATGGAATGGAGTTCTTCCAAAAAAAAGTCTTATGAAAAGAAAAAGAAGTCTATGAAAAAGCAAAAGATGGAAGGAGAAAAGAAAAAGAAGGCAGATACCTTTTCCCCAGTGGCTATGCTAAAATCCATCCGCACATTGCTTGCCATTGCAGCCTATTTCGATTATGAAATATGGCAAATGAATGTAAAAATGGCATTCTTGAATGGATATCTTGAGGAAGATATCTATATGGAATAGCCGCTAGGTTTCACATCCAGTGATACTGATCACAAGGTTTGCAAGCTGCAAAGGTCCATATATGGACTTAAGCAAGCATCTCGGAGCTGGAACACTCATTTCAATGATGTGATCAAAATATTTGGTTTCATCAAAAATGAAGGAAGAACCATGTGTCTTCAAAAAGGTCAGTGGGAGTGCTGTTGTCTTCCTCATATTGTACGTGGATGACATCCTCTTTATTGGAAATGATATTTCCATGATGATGACAGTCAAAATATGGTTGTCCAAGGAATTCTCCATGAAAGACCTAGGTGAAGCATCCTTTATTCTAGGAATTAAGGTCTATAGGGATAGACCGAATAGGATGCTAGGACTTTCACAGAAGATGTACATAGAGAAAGTACTAAAGAGGTTTAGGATGGAAAACTCTAAGAGGGGATTAATACCCTTCAGACATGGTATTCATCTTTCCAAGAAGATGTGTAGTAGCACACCTGAGGAAATAGAATGCATGAGTGAGATCCCTTATGCTTCTGCAATAGGGAGCCTCATGTATGCCATGCTATGTACACGACCTGATATAGCCCATGCTGTGAGTGTCACAAGCAGATATCAAGTCAAATCCAGGTGAAGAACACTGGACTTCTGTGAAATGTATCCTTAAGTACTTGAGAAGAACTAAGGATATGATGTTGGTCTTTGGTAATGAAGAACTCCAAGTCCAGGGATACACAGACTCGGATTTCATGTCCGATATAGATGATCGAAAGTCGACATCTGGGAGTCTGTTTGTGTGCAATGGTGGTGCTGTCAGCTGGAAGAGTTTCAAGCAAACGATAGCAGATTCCACCATGGAAGCAGAATATATCGCTACATCAGAGGCTACGAAGGAAGCATTCTGGTACAAGAAGTTTACTGCAGAAATTGAAGTAATGCCATCAGATGCCATTCCTCTGTACTGTGACAACAATGGCACCATAGCCCTTGCTAAGGAGCCGAGGTCTCACCAGAAATTCAAGCACATTGAGCGGCGATACCACCTCATCCGCGATTACCTCGAGAAGGATTATGTCGAGATTAAGAGAGTCAACTCCGCAGATAATGTGGCAGACCCACTTACAAAGCCGTTGGGCCAGCAGAAGATCGAAGCCCACCTTAAGAAGATGGGACTTAGACTTATAGCCAATTGGCTTTAGGACAAGTGAGAGATTGTTAGATATATGTGCCCTAGAAGCCAGAATTGGCTGACACTTGTAATACACTTCTAGGGGCAAAATTATAATTTTGACTATAATTAATAAAATGGGTTATTTTCTATCACATAAGTGTATTTAGTGTCTGTGATACATCCTTTGAGTTAATGGTAATGATAATTCATATTTTCAAGAGTTGAAAATTTAAGACATGAATAATCATTATTAACTCATAAAATGCTCCTGACCATAGGATCATCATGAGGATGGTGATTGATCCGGAAGGTTGGTGTACAATCACTTCTCTTTAGTAGATGAGTCTTGAGTCTATGGTGTGGAGACACCAGAGTGAGAGTATAGGTACTCGTTAGAGAACGAGGGCACTGAGCGTGACCACCTCGAGTAGTCATTAGGAAGTCTACCTTCTCATCAATGACTGACTCGATGCTGTAGTAGTGTGTCTGGTTCTTTGACCTGAGGTGCATCGGTAGTTCACCTTGAGGGTGTTATAGTTTGACTACACCATTACTCGATCTCCTAGCCATATGGAATCCTGAGGTGTATGTTGGCTATAGCATGTTCATTGTAGGAACTGGATAGCATCAAGATGGAATCTATCTACCTCGGTGGTAGAGGAGCAGCCCTATGATGATCATGAGAATCAAGTCCAGAAGTCCATGGCCATGGTAGAGTGAAATAATAGAAAGAGTTTCTATTTAGATTTTCACATTAGACTCAAATCGAATGATTACATCATATGATGGATTGCCATCATATACTGCTAGGTGTCATTGGTGGATTTTGGGAGCAATTAGAATGATTTAGATGATCGATCATTCTAGCTATTCGAATCAGAAGAGTTCAGATCTATCAAAAGGAGTTTCGATGATGTCGATGATAGAGATCATGACATATCCCATTACCATATAGAACTGAACCTAACTAGGTCACATAAATAAGGGTTTGAATATGGTGATCATCAATTGAACTGATCCAGTTCAATTGATCTGAATGAGATTCAATTAGGTTCAAGGAAATCATGCTAGCACTCGATTGAACCTAACGTTCTTCTTTTACTACCATAAATAGTTGTCCTGACTGAGTCAAAGGAGTTTGTGCTCGATCAGAGGCCTTCACTTGATCTGACTAGAGTCTGTCTAGATCAGAAAAGAGTTGTCTTATTTTGTAAGATATTATCTGCCATTTTTGATCACCTGCCATTTCTCGTCCTTTTACTTTGGTCAAAAGTTGACCTTTGACTGGTCAAACATTGACCATTGACACTTTGACTTTTGTCCATGTCACGCACCTATTGGAGAGCTGGTGGGGGCCTGTCCCCCTACCATAACCTAGCAAGGAGGAGGGTGCATGCCACCCTTGGCGTGTGCCCAAGTTGGAGGCGCCCAGGAGTCCCTGTTAGATAGGTACTCCATCTTCTTTTTGGATTTCGATTAGAGTTCTTCTAAGAACCAACTTTGGCTGGTCTTAGGCACCAACTAAGAAGAAATCCAAGGGACTCTATTCCCACCAATCAGATTTAGATCTGATTTCACAAAGTATTGTTGTTGGTTGGGAAGGAGAGGAGTTGGATCATAGAAAGTCCATAAATAAGACCCTACGCCCAACTCAAATAATATTGGAAAATTAGAAATTCCACACCCCAAGGCTGCCTCTCCCCTCTTCCTCCATGCCAAACCCACCTTCTCCCTCTCCTCTCCACGTCCAAAAGTATTTTGGACCTTGGTTGGTGCAATCCAGATGAGAGAAAGGCGACTGAAAGCTAGAAGGCTGCGCTGCTGTAAAGGACAACTGCTGATCTTCAAAAGGAGTTTTGAAGATCCTCTAGATCTGATCTAGATCTAATTTTTGAAGATGTGATAGAAAAGAAGAGGATCTCCAGATCCAACCTGAGTGGATATCGGTAGAGGCCAAGCACTTGCGTGGCTAGATTCAGAACCTTCCGCTGCTCACAAGATCATCATCGGATAATAAGATTATCCACTTCAAGGTAAATTAAATTTGATTTAATTTATCTAATTTTATTTTAATTATTAAAATAATGAGAATCAGATCCAAAATATCTTAGATCTGATTAGGATCAAAGAGAAAAATTTTTGAAATATATCTCTTGATCCGATTAGATCTGAATGAACCTGATCCGAAAAATCAGAATTTTTCTTCAACTATGTGGATATTAGATTCAGCATGCTCGCACCACTATACTTCTCATCAGGAGTGGTTTGCTCCCTACCAGAAGGTCGATGGTGGAAGTGTCAGCCTTGGAGATGTTCACCCATGTAAAGTAGCTGGAATTGGCTCTATCAGGGTGAGGATGTATGATGGGATCATTCGTATATTATCAAATGTCAGGCATGTACTGGAGTTGAAAAAGAATTTAATTTCTTTAGGCTACTTGGAGGAGCAGGATTATGCTTTTAGTAGCCAGGCTGGGAGTGGATGTCTAAAAATTTCTAAGGGAGCTTTGGTGGTGATGAGAGATAGAAGACTGAGCAACAATCTTTACAGAATGGAAGGCTCAGTGGTAAATGATAGTACAAAGATGCTAGCAGCAACACAGAAGGAGCAGATTTTATATCGACTATGGCACTATCGGATGGATCATATGAGTGACCGTGGGCTCACAGAACTAAATAGAAGAGGTATGATCCTAGCCCTGAAGAAGAAGGGTATAGATCTTTGTGAGCCATGTATCTTTGGCAAACAACATAGGATGAAGTTTGTTAGAAGTACCAAGTGTAGCGAGGGAGTGCTGGATTTAGTGCACTTGGATGTGTGGGGACTAGCTCCTGTATCAGCTAGAGGTGGGACAAAATACTTTGTTACTTTTATTGATGATTTCTCAAGGAAGGTATGATTTTATCTAATCAGAGAAAAATCAGAGGTGTTTGCCTAGTTTAGAGCCTAGAGAGCTGAAGTAGAGAAAGAGTCAAGGAGACAGGTAAAGTGTCTGAGGTCGGACAATGGAGGAGAGTATACTAGCCTGGAGTTTAGGAGGTACTATGAGAAAAATGGCATCAAATGCCATTACACAGTGAGGATGAATCCCCAGCAGAATGGTGTCATGGAGAGGATAAACTGGATACTGATCGAGAAGGCATGGAGTTTGAGGCTGCTGACATCACTCCCAATGTCCTTTTGGGGTGATGCTCTAACTTTTTCTTATTTTCTTGTGAACAGGTCCCCTCAATATAAGTTGAATGGAGGCATTCCAGAAGAGGTCTGGAGTGGAAAGAAGGTGGAGCTTGGCCATCTAAAAGTCTTCGATTGCATAGCTTATGCACATGTGGAGGCAACCGAGAGGAGCAAATTGGATCTAAAATCTCAAAAGATGACATTCATAGGATATCCACAAGGAGTCAAGGGATACCTGCTGTAGGACTCTCAGGCACAGAAGTTAGTGATCAGTAGGAACATTATTTTTAATGAGAAGAGCATCTTGAGGAGGTCTAAGATAGATGAAACTAGAAAAACAATGGTGAATAGTGATGGCCAGTCAGAGAATGATGAAATGCAGGTTACATCCACTTATAGGAGTGTTTCTATTGAGGTGGAGCTAGGTAGAAAAGTATTGTTCCAGATTGAAAATCAGCATGGAGGGCCGACAGTTCAGACAGATATGCAGGAGCAGCCACAAATATCATACAGAGATGTGCCAGTGGGAGTGGCTTTGCAAAAGCCCCAACGTACTATTAGGAGACCAGTCAGATATGGCATTGATGAGGTTATCTCTTATGCACTCATCACTGCTAATGGAGATCTAGAGAATTATGCAAAGGCCTTGGAGAGTGAGGATCATGATTCATGGATGCAAGCTATGATGAAGGAGATGGAATCACTTGAGAAGAATCAGACATGACAGTTGGTGGATCTTCCAGAGGGTGCTCGATCTATTGGCTCAAAGTGGATGTTCACAAAGAAAGAAGCACCTTCAGAATAAGGTGGAGTCAGATTCAAAGCAAGGCTGGTAGTAAAGGGATGGGATTGACTATATAAAAATTTTCTCTCTTATGGTGCGTCATACATCTATTCGAGTTTTGCTATCATTAGTGGCACAGCATAACATGGAATTGGAATAGATGGACGTGAAGACGACCTTCCTTCATGGGACTTTGGCGAAAAGAATCTACATGAAGCAGCCAGATGGTTTCATGGAGATGGGACAGGAAGAAAAGGTGTATTTACTTAGGAAGTCTTTGTATGGCTTGAAACAATCCCCTCGTCAGTAGTATCGAAGGTTTGATAGCTTTGTCTTGAGCCTGGGTTTCCAGCAGATGTGAATATGATTGTTGTGTCTACTTCAAGGATGTAGATGAGGAGGATGCCCTGTACCTATTATTGTATGTAGATGATATGCTCATAGCCAGTAGAAGCATGGATGCTGTGAAAAGGTTGAAAAGGCCATTATCATCTGAATTTGAGATGAAAGATTTGGATCCAACTGACAAAATCCTTGGAATGGAGATTTGCAGAGATAGGTGCAAATGACTGCTCCATTTGTCATAAGAAAAGTATGTCCAGAAGATTTTGGAGAGGTTTGGGATGGAGAAGGCCAAACCTGCAGAGACGCTATTGCTGAGCCATATGTCTCTCTCCAAGTTATAGTGCCCCCAGTTGAAAGAGAAGAGAGAGTACATGGAACGAGTCTCTTATATAAATGCTGTAGGTAGTGTGATGTACACTATGGTGTGCTGTAGATTAGATATAGCACATGCTGTGAGCACAGTTAGTAGATACATGGCTAACTCTGGGAAGGAACATTGGAAAGCATTGAAATGGATATTGAGATATCTGCATGGAACAAGAAATTATGGTTTGGTGTTTGGTGGGTAGTCGGAAGGATTTGGAGAATAATCTATGAAGATGTGTGAAGGTTTAGGTCCTTTGGAAGGATTTGTTGATGCAAATTATGCTGGTGATCTTGGTACAAGGAGGTTTATTACTGGATACCTCTTCTGCGTATATGGTGGACTGGTGTCTTGGAGATCAACCCTTCAGCCAATCATGGCCTTATCTACCACAGAGGCCGAGTGCATTGGGATAATGGAGGCTGCAAAGGAAGCCCTTTGGCTTAGGAGGCTGATTGATGAGTTGAGGGTGGAGCAGAGCAAGGTTACATTATTTAGTGATAGTCAGAGTGTTCTGTTGTTGGCATAGAATCCAGTCTATCATGCACACACAAAGCATATTGATGTGAGGTACCATAGGATCAGAGAGCTGGTGGAGGAAGGTAAAGTAGAACTTATGAAGGTCCATACCAAGGAGATTCAGTCTGATGCACTCATGAAGGTACTCCCTAGAGATGCTTTTAGAAATGTGTGGCATGGATGGGTCTGTTGAGAAGAGATGAGTTCACAAAAACTTAGAAGCACCAAGATGGAGAATATAAGCTCAGAAGTGGCACTCCTTAGTTTTGGAAACATGAGAAGATAGGTCATGGGAAGATGGAAGCGAGCCAGAAGAAGAATCAGTCTCAATAGTAAAGTTCAAAAGCTGGGTCGACTCACTCTGAGACTGAGCCGACTCAGTTGGAAACTGGGTCGGCTAGGTCTCAGAGAAAAATCCAGATAGAGAGTAGCATTTTTGGGCTATTGGCATGGTACACAACTAGGTTCACTCAGTCTGAGACTGAGCCGACCTAGTTGCAGGTTAGTCGGCTCAGTCTGAAACTGAGTCGGCTCAGTTTTTGCGGATTATTATTTTGTGTACGTGGGTTGTTTGGATTTGAAATGTTTTTCTATGAGCTTGGGCTTAATCCTTTGTAAAGTATATATACTAGAAATAAGTCAAGATTGTAAGTGTGTTGAAATATACTGAATAAAAGCTCTTTTCTTCCAAAAATCTCTTCTTCCTCTCTATTCCTTGATTTATTTGATCGTGCTTCCGTAGAGATCTCTGAGAAATACTTTCTTGTTGCTTGGCTAATCATCGGCGGCTATGCCGATCCATGTGGGAAGAGCGCATATTCTCAACTGCACGTGCATGGCTTAATCCAGAACCTTGAGCTTCCGCAGATCATCGGTAGGATAATTAGATTATCCAATCAGGTATAAAATTTATATCTGATTTAATTTTTATTTTTAAATTTAATATCAAATTATTAAAATTAGATTAGAGAACTTTCTAATTTGATTAGACTCTATAGAAAAGTTTTTGAATTATTCTCTATAGATCTAGTCAGATCAAACCGATCCTGTGGCAGGAAAAAGTAGTTTTTCCTTCAACTGGTATCAGAGCTGTGTTAGCAGTTCTTCAAATTTATTTTAGATTTAATTTTTTTTTTATGATCTATGATCTGATATTAAGAATTTTAGATATTACATCAGATATGATCAGATCTAAAATTAAAAAGATTAAAAATTTTAGATTTATATCAATCTTGCATGAGATGCATATCGATTTAGAATTATTCTATGTATAGTCTAGTGCTAATTTCCTTTTTAATATAATTAATTTTTTTTAGATCTTTCTATCTCTATTTTTAGATGTTATAAATGTTATAATTAGATTTAAAAATAAAAAAATAAAATTTTTAATTTTTATATGAGATATGAATGAAGCATGCCTAGACTAGTTGTAGAATAGTTCCATGATTAATCTAGAATAGATTTTATTTTGATATGATCAATATAAAATTTATTTTTTAGATATTATATGTGATGTATCAAATCTAAAAGCATGCATTTAGGATTTAATAATTGATACATGAGATGTATACAGAACATGCATATTTAGATCTATGACTTTATATGAGATATATGTTGTAGATTTATTATTTTGTAGTGCAGTAATTGTTTCTGATTAAGACTTTCTCCTTGGTCGTCCGGTATAAGAGCAAAGGGTTTAAAGGTCCTCTTCTTTCATTCGATGGAATGCTCTTATGGCGTGTAGGGGTATTGTGCATTCATCCTTAATCAAAAATCAAAAATTTACTTTTCTGCAAAATCCTAGATCCTAAAATCTTAGGATTTTTGTATGTTTCTGGTTATGAACCCAAACTTAATTAAGAATTAAGATTATAAAACTAATTAGATATAAAATTATGAATTTTAAGATCTAAGATACTTTCATAAATTTGGGTTCGGGCTTGGGTAGCTCAATTAAGTCTATTTGTTGTTCAAACTGAATCAAGAGTTGGTTAGATGGGATCAAAGAAAGCTTAGATTTGATTAGCCTAATAGGATTAAATTTGGATCAAGGTTGAATCACATTGAGATATGACTTGATCAAGTCAAGACCTGATTTAGCTTCACAGTTCGAGCCTGAATTGTATGCTAATCCAATTGGTTCTGATTCGATAATTTGATGTCTAAGGTAAGTCTGATAGATACGATCGACTGATTTTTAATTGGGAGCTACTTGATTTGAATGCATTATTATCGAGTTAATGGCATATCCCTTCCACTGGTCTCACTTACTTGGCTATTTATGTCGATCCAGTTTTGATTAGAGGTGGCTAACAAGTCGAGTCAACCCATGCCACTAAGTTAGTCATAATTGTTATAACTAAGTTAAGTCTAGTTTAAAGAGATCTAAATTAAATCTTTCTAAAAAAATATTAAGTCTAAGGTCTTCCATCATTGTAAATGTGCGGGCTCTTCTTGGGGTTGATTGTTCTCAATTGGATACAGTGGTTCGTTGCATCGAAAAGATGCAACCATGTCTATTAGACATTGGATGCTATGGATTGGAGGATGGATTGGGCTCAATATTCTGGATATGGTGAGAGACCCAATCAAGAATCTAATTCGTGCAAGTGGTGGGTCTGACTTAACTAAGGATTGGATCAATATTTCGGATATGGTGAGATTCATGAATTTAAGACCAGGTTTGGGTGCACCATGATTAGAGAATCATTGGACAAGAGTTGTCCACTCATCGATTGATCCATCATTAATAACTGTTAAGTGACATGGTGAGCCAGTCAGTGGGACTACACCATCCATTAGAAATCATTGATCGTAGAGATTTTTGCATATTTACCCAGGGAGTGTAGGGATTCGAGAAAATAGTGGAAGCCAAATTTGTTTAAAAATTAAACTCGTAAATAAATTGGTTAAGTCGAATTAAAAAATCTAATTTGAAACTTCAACTCTCTATAGGAAAATATCTGCATTCAACCTACTAGCTCATATTTTGGATACCCATAGACTAACCAGACCCAACTATAAGGATTGGATCTAGAACTTCAAAATTATTTTGGATTTCAAAAAATTGACTCATGTGTTGGAATAGGATCCTCTCACTTTACCAACCCATCCATCCACTGAATAGAGAGCATCTCTAGACAAGTGGACAAATGAAGATAACAAAGTTAGGTATTATATGTTGGGCTTGATGTTTGATGAGCTCCAGCGCCAACATGAGGACATAAAGACTAGCCACCAAATGTTGGCTTACCTATAAGAGTTGTTTGGTGAATAGAGTCACACAGCCAAATATCAAGTCACCAAGAGACTTTTTAAGACTCAGATGCATGATGGGCAATCGGTCCAAGATCATTGTTTAATGATGATCAAGAAGTTAGCGGAGCTTAAGAAGCTCAGTGTCAAGTTGGACAAGAACCTGTAGATTGATATAATTCTGCAATCCTTAACTGATGCATATGAGCAATTCATCATGAACTACCATATGCATAAACTTCAAAATACCTTGGCTGAACTTATGAACATGCTGGTTACTGCTGAGCTATCTATGAAAGGTTCAAAGAGCTTAGTGCTTGCTGTAGAGCGAACTTCTTTCAAAAAAAAGTCTTTTGGAAAGAAGAAGAAGACTGCGAAGAAGCAGAAGGTAGAAGATTAAAAGAAGAAGAAGGGAGAGCCGAAGAAGAAGACTGTTGACAAAGAAAAGTATTTCCATGATAATTCTGATGGCCATTGGAAGCCGAACTGTCCTTTATACCTGGCCATCGTGACGAATAAGGAGACAAGTCCTTCTGAAAGTATGCTTGTGATCGAATCTAACTTAATAATTTCTTCTGCATCTAGTTGGGTGCTTAATTATGGATCTAGTGCTCATTTGTGCACTTCTATGCAAGATCATGAGGAGAGCAGGCGGTTGAGGGATGGTGAGTGAAGGGAATCATGTAGGATTTCATGCATAGTTTCAAAACTTTTTCGAAATTAAAGGAGCGGATGACATAGATTAAATAGTTTAATCTATAATATGTATATAATCAAATTATAAAATCCTATATCAAGGATTTATAACATGTCATGATGCATTCTTAAATTTGAAAATAAATCAAGCATGATTGGTATTGATCAAATCAATACCTAGATCTAGAATAATTTTAGATCTAAACCCTAGATTGTATCTAGGTCACCAAGAGATCAGATCTCTTATCTTTGCATGGGTCGAGAACTCCATGGTTGATTTTTGTTGTTGCCTTTGGAGCCGCACACGTGTCCAACCTTTACAGGTGATCCATATGAGCCTGCAACATAGATCGGAGGTTCGTTGAGCCTGCAACATAGATCGGAGGTTCGTCGAACGAAGATCCGCTCGAAGTGCTAGCTTCTCGCCGATCCCTCCTGATGGTCAATCAAATATATATTCTTCGGATCTCTTGGACACTTCAAGAGATGAAGAATATGAGAAAAAATAAGAGAGGAATCCAACCCTTGGATCTTTCATAAATCAGAAAATAAGAATAAGAAAAATAAATCCTAAGAGAAGATAAATATTCTTCTTCAGGATATCAATGATTGATATTCTGAAAACATCTCTATGCTAGGACAAGAGGAGACATTCTTCTCTAAATTTTTTTCTATATTTTTAGATTTAATATCTCTAATTTTATCATAGAAAGTTTTTACAAAAATTAGGAGAAGAAGGATTCTCAAAGAAATCCTAAGAGAAGACCTTTCTTCTCTTCTCCTTATCTCATCAGGACATGATCAAATCATGTCAAAAAAGAACACCATGCCCCAACAACTTGGAGCACTTATCCCCATGCCCTATTCCTCTCTCTCTCTTAGATTTTTATCACATAAAAGTCATAAAGAATAAACAAGAGAAAAAATACATAAAAGAAAAATAAAGAGAAGACAATCTTATCTTATCTTGTCTCTTCAGGACATCAACCTTTGGTGTCTTAGTTAAAGGCTCTTCTCCAAGAATCTTGGTGCCACAAACCACCATGCCATCTACCTTTTCTCATCAAAAATCATTGTGGAATATCTAGTATTTTGGATGCCCATACCTCTTATTAGGAGGCGTCCCTCTTTTATTGCAAGACTAGATCAAAACCTAGTCAAAAGAGGACTCCTATGGGGCATCCAGCTCTTGAATGCCCCTCCCATAATTTTTGGCATGCAACCTCTGTATCTCATGCACAAAAACCTAGGGAAGAAAGGGCGGAACAAAAGGTTGGGTGTGGGAAATGTTGGCGCACAAGAGGAGGGAGGAGTTTTGGTCAAAGGGGACCCATCCAAGAAGGAAATAAATCCTAACTTCCTTCTAGTTTTGATCAAGTCAAAACAAACTCCAAATAAATAGATATAGGGGACGTGGAGACCTTCTTATGGTGTGGAAATGTTCACATAAAATTTTGAAAAATAAAATGTGGCATGGGCTTTCTTAAGCGCAAGTGAAAGAGAGAGAGTCCCAGTCCAACTAGGACTCCTCTTGTTCGACTAGGTTAAAATAGGTTTGAACCTAATTTAAATTTTATTTAAATTAAATTAAATATAATCCAATTAAGAGTGATCCTAGTCCAACTAGGAGCCTAATTAAATCTGATTAAATTAAGATTTAAATCCTAAGTCAATTAGGTACACCCAAGTCCTAGTCAAACAAGAAATTATTCTTTCTTGTTATTGGCTTATCAAATAAACCAATTAAACTTAATTTAATTAAGTCCAAACTAATTTTAATTGAATCTAATTCAATTAGACTTGATCTCAGCCTAATTGCTCAATCAAATTGAGCTAATTAGCAATTCAATTGCTAATCAATCCTCCTACAACACTTGCGTTAGGTCAAACTTCAATTGTATTGATCATTTGATCTTTGAATGATTCTCAGTCATTGATTAACTATCTAATCAGATTACAAGCTTTAATATGTGTGACCCCATAAGTTTGAACCTAAGTCGGTAGCACAGGAATCAATTCCTATACCAATCGAAGTTACCATCTAGCAATGGTTCCTGACATCCGGATAGGTCGAATGTATGCAAAGCAACATTCTTAGAACCTTGGCCCATGGTTACCGTATAATTCATCTCTATGACCAATAATGCTCAAGATACTTTGAGTATGCTGTCAAATACTTATACAAGTTATCTCTATTATGTCTCAAAATTTTGCAAATCCTGTGACACCTCACGAGGATCACTCAGCCTAGGTTTTGCTAAATTGAAACACAGCAAGTCATTCTCTTCTTAAAATTAATCAAGAGTGGTCAATCCTATCTTGACTCACACATTGACTTTACAAGTACTTGACTGTATTCAGAAACCTTCCAAACC
The DNA here is from genome assembly GCA_006176705.1 of Cocos nucifera. Lineage (NCBI taxonomy): Eukaryota > Viridiplantae > Streptophyta > Magnoliopsida > Arecales > Arecaceae > Cocos > Cocos nucifera. The sequence continues at coordinate 14,950 of QRFJ01003519.1, read as the reverse complement.
CATATTATAAATACAGACAGTCTGACACCAAAGTACAGTGAGTTGCTTGCAAGTTACCATGGTGATCTCAGATCGGAGGGACATTTATATCCATTGGCCTTAGCTAGCTACTCTTGATAGTAGAGTTCTACATTGATCACGTTCAGTATAGATATACTCCTACATCTTACCTAGATGCCATACCAGTGTCTCCACACCACTTGGTTATGAGGATAACCAATAATATGGCATACAATGACCTACACTCGATAAGTTATCATCCTTATTAATAACTTATCATTTGATCATGAATAATTTAAGAATCATCCAATAAATCCTCCTTTATCGATTGATTATGGTTCTAAGGACTTCATTATAATTTAGGAGTTCATTTAAGTAAGATAGAACTTTTATGATGAATCAGCCAAATAACTATTATTATTAGATAATTCATATACTAATTTCAATCATCTACCACTTAGATGATTGGCTTTAGGATACATTTTTCAACAACTTCCACTTAGACTAAAGCCAATTAGAATGATATCAAATATCCTTTCTTTCACCGAGTTCATAGAACTTCTTAGTTCTGAGGCCTTAGCAAATAGATCGGTCAAGTTCTTCTTTTACATCGATCTTCTAAAGATCGACGTGACTCAGATCTAATATCTAAGATGAAAGCGATGTAGAATATGCTTATCCTTTGGTTCTTTAGCCTGAGCTATGGCTCCAGTGTTATGATAGGACTGGACCATTGGTGGAGGGTGCCATTCCCAACCTGCTAATGAACCTCAGCAACTACGCAGCTTACATGGCAGCATCATATGCCATGATGTACTCTACATCACTAACTGAATAGGCTAAAGTATACTACTTAGAACCTTTCTAGCAAATTACTTTTATAATTAGGGTATGACCCAATATTCTCTTATTATCATCTTGTTTTAACTGAAATTAACATATCCACATGTTTTAAGTTAGTACTTCCATATTTGAATCACTGAACCTTAGTATTTTCCAAATACTTAAGGATTATCTATATAATCTTCCAGTAGCTCTTATTTGGATCGGACTGGTATCTGCTCACTATCTCTAGTGAGTATACCATGTCTGATCTCGTACATGAAAAAATAAGATGATAGCTAAACCTTTATTCCTTATAATGCTAGAACGCCATTCTCGATTAAGAGAATTTTATCCTCAAACATCACAAGATATAACACTACAAAATATTTTGCCTAATTATAAATATAGGGTTTGTCTTTATTCATAACAAAGATATATGTTCAGAACGTATATTCGAATTCTAAGGTAATAGCCAAATGGGCTTTACAGGTCTTTACCTTCCCGTCTGCACTACTCTGATTCTTTTAAAAATTCATTCACACTCAATGGATTTTATCCCTTTAAGTGAATCAACTAGTGTCTATACACTATTGATTTTCATAGATTTCAATTTGGATCATATGGCTCCAAGCCACTTCTCAGAGTCAGGCCACTGCATTGTATCCCTATAGGTGATCGGATCCTTGTTGTTCTCATCAAGCTTAACAGGATTGCCATTCCAAACCTAGATACTGAAGTATCTATCTGGCTAATGCAGTACTCTATCGGATCTTTTTAAAGGTAACACTTTAATGGGCTTCGAATTTGATCTAATCAAATCCAATTCTATAGGTTTACCAGATAACATCGTTCTTTTCTACCAATCAAACTTTTACAAGTTCAACTTGACAGGCATTAGTTCCTTCTCTAAGAAACTTCTTTCTAAAAGAAATGCCCCACTACTGATGAACATCTTATGTTCTTTAACATAGTAGAATTAATAATCCTTAAACACTTATTAGACCAATATCTAAGTTTATCTGTGTGTAAATTTTTGACGTAGGTCGATCAACTCCAAATCCGAAGGTGAGAGAGTCTAGGTCTATGCCCGATCCATATTCCATATGGAGTCTTTACAACATATTTACTTGGTATAAATTCAGAGCAAAAATAGTAGCCACAAGAGCACAACCCTAAAACAGGCAGACAAGTGAATCCTATCGTGGATTAAACCAAGTCTAACAAAGTTCAATTTTTTCCTTTTAGATACACTATGTTCCAAAAAGGAATCCACTAAAAGAGAATCCTATTCTCTCATAGATATGTCTCAAACTTATTGGATAAGTATTTACCTCCTCGATCTGATCGAAGAGTTTTAATACCTTATTCAGTTTGTTTTTCTATTTTATTATTGAATCATTTGAATATTTCAAATAATTTAGGCCAGATGCACCCATGCCCAGATAGGTCATTTGAAATAAAATATTAATATCTTTCTTTGGCACTTAAGTTCATAAGTCCACATACATCACTATGTATGATATTTAGAACTTTATCGGCTCCTTCATCTTTTTCAGTAAAAGGTGACTGTCATCTTTCCAAGAAGACAAGATTCATGGGCTATTAATAATTCATAATCATTGATGTCGAGATTTTCCTCTCAAGCTAACCCGTTTATCCTATTCTTGTCAAGATGACTAAGCCTATAATGCCAAAGATAGATATCCATGACATAATCTAACTTGGGTGTGTACATTATACTTAACAGGCTGTATAAATATTAAATATCATTTCCTTATTATTCATATATTATTATAATATTATTTATAACAATATCACAATAATCTCTTTTATTGATAAATGATAACCATCTCTGATCAAAAGACCATTAGAGATCACATTTATCATAAACGATGGACAATAGTGACAATTACTCAAAATAATATCTATTGAAAATAAGCTTGACATTCTAAAGCTAGGATTGGAACAAGACTTCCATCCAAAATGTTTAGGTATTTCTCACCATTTTCAAACATTTCAGTTATCTATAGTTCTTGTAATAAATTACATAGAACTATCGGTATCTCATACCCAGGTAGTAGAATTTCATACAGAAAAATTTTAAGGTGTTATCATATAACATCCTTGATAAGCAACTCTTGCTCATTTCTCATGTTCAGCCTATTATGGTCAAGGAAAGCAAGATAATTCTTCTTCCTATGATCCTACTTCTAACAGTAGAAGCACTATGCCTGATTTGGATCAATTTTGGATTAATTATTTTTACTGGGCTAAGAGGCCCCAATACGAACTCATTCGTACTACTGAACCAAATTCAACATTCGATACTAATTATTAAAGTTAGGTCCCATACGTCATTACTGTCTAACAGTGATAGGAGCAATTAGGTTTTAGCCTTATTTTGAGAAAAGAGAATAATGACCTAAGTATATGAATTATTTTAAGCCTAGAGACTTAGACTTTAGTCTAAACGTTCTTTCACTATTTTATTCGAATTGATAGCCTTTACCTTCAATTTGGAAAATTACTTTAATTTTCTAGTAGGTACTAGAATCCACATAAGCCCAACTATGGTTGGTCAATCTATGTATATCTAAGGGTAGGTTCATAACCAATTATTTCTTCAAACAACTTTTAGTAATTTAATTTTGCCCTAGAAACCTAATCAGTAGGTTAGGGTCTCCACTGTAAGGATCCGATTAGGTCCAACCATTAATATGACTATACTTGATGCATCTAACCAACGAATGATTAAGCTCAACTATGGTTGGTCAACCTAACCACCATTAGAGAGACACATCCAAATCATCATATGATGAATGATAATTCTATTAGTCAACAAGCACTAGGCCTATGGGTCTCCAATGATTATTAAGTTAATGGACCCATTATCAAACATCTTAATGGGAGGCTATGACTTAGTTATCTCCATAACTTTATCATTTTAAGGACCTAATAATTTTAGAGAATTTTAATTATTAATGATTTAAGGATAAAAATGACATGGACCAATTTGCTCCCACTGACTTCATCAAGTTAAGTCCTTCCACTGACTTCTCAAGTCATCAACAAGGACTAGGATCAATTTCGGTCCATGGGCACCTAGATTAGTCTCACTGAATGAAATCAGTCTCACTGATTTTCTATGTAACATGGATTAGCACGAATCAATGAGCAACCTAATCAAAAGCTGATTAACCATATTGGCCAGGTAAGTGAGATCGGTGGGAGGGTCTGCTAAAGCTTGCCTTAGACACCATCAAAAATGGTCAGGTAAGTGGACTGCCAATTAAAAATCACTGGTTTAGAATGCCAGACTTACTTTAGACACCAATTAATTTATCAATTTTGATTTGGTCTGCCTAAAGATTCAGGCTCGACCACTGAGCTACGATCAGATCCATTTATTAGATGTATGGACTTTGATCAACTACAACTATTGAATTGATCTAAAGAAATGACTTCATTCCAATTAACTATTAAATAGGTTTGATCAATTTCTTAACTTAGTCTATATTTAATCTAATCCTAGGTCTAACCCAGTTAATAACCTGATCAAGCTAACCCATAACCCTTTAACCCATATTTATAAAATTGTCTTAGGATCTTTAAATCACAAACCTAGATTCTAAATAATCACTTAATTCTCAATTAAGTTCAAGACTTATGGATTTAGATTTATGGAACCTCAAAACTAATTTCAGATTTTATTATTTGAAATAATTTTTTAAATTGTAAACACTTAACTTTGAATCAAATTCAAATGATGGTTTTAGATCTGGTTTGTTTTAATGTTCTGATCATGTCCTAGAGTTTTAAATTTAGAGCTTTGCAGAAAGTAAGTTCTTAATTTAAATTCTATAAAATAAATTTGTCATACATATACATTCTAGATTCAAAACAAAAATTATATATTAACATATGCAATAAGAGGATCTAGATCTAAATATAAAACACATCATATGGATCAGATCATAAATTATTTAAAATTAGATTTAAAATTTAAAAGTAAATCATAAATTATTTTAGATCTCATCTAATACATTTATGATTTAGGTTTCTTAGATCAGCACATACTAGGACAACATTTCTACTGTAAGAGGTAAACCTTACAGCAGGACAACCTTATGGCAGTATGTGCAATCTTGATATTATTTAGATCTAATCTAAATAATCTAAAATAGATCTAATATTTATTTAATTTTAGATTTAAATTAAAAAATTAAATCATAAATCTTTTTAGATTTAATCTAAATAATTCATGATTCAGATTCAGATAAGCACATACTAGGATAACCTTTTCATTGTAAGGGGTTAACCTTACAACAGGACAACTTTATGGCCGTATGTACGATCTTTAATTAATTTTAATTTTTAGATTTATTCTTAAATATACATGAATATATTATAAAAGAATCTAGATGCTCTGATACCACTGAAGAAAAACATGCAGGATTTCATGCATAAATTTCAAAATTTTTTCGAAATTAAAGTAGTGGAAGATATAGATTAAATAGTTTAATCTACAATATGCATGTAATCAAATTATAAAACCCTACATTAAGGATCTATTACATGTCATGATGCATTCTTAAATCTAAAAATAAATCAAGCATGATTGGTATTGATCAAATATCTAGATCTAGAATAGTTCTAGATCTAAATCCTAGATCATATCTAGGTCACCAAGAGATCAGATCTCTTACCTTTGCATGGGTTGAGAACTCCACGATTAATTTTCATTATTGCTTTCGGAGCCATAGATGCATTTGACATCTACAGGTGATCCACATGAGCTTGCAACACAGATCGGAGGTTTATCGAATGAAGATCCGCTCGAAGTACTAGCTTCTCGTAGATCCCTCCTGATGGTCAATCAAATACATATTCTCCAAATCTCTTGGATACTCCAAGAGATGAATAATATGAGAAGAAATAAGGAAGAAATCCAACTCTTGAATCTTCCATAAATTAGAAAATATAAACAAGAAAAAATAAATTCTAAGAGAAGATAAATCATTTTCTTCAGGACATCAATGATTGATGTCCTGAAAATATCTCTATGCTAGGACAAGAGGAGACCTTCTCTAAAATTTTTTCTATATTTTTAGATCTAATATCTCTAATTTTATCATAAAAAAATTTTATAAAAATTAGAAGAAGAAGGATTCTCAAAGAAACCCTAAGAGAAGACCTTTCTTCTCTTCTCCTTCTCTCATCAGGATATGGTCAAATCATGTCCAAAAAGAATATCATGCCCCAACAACTTGGAGCACTTATCCCCACACCCTATTTCTATCTCTCTCAAATTTTTATCACATAAAATTTATAAAGAATAAATAAGAAGAAAAATATATAAATAAAAAATAAAGAGCAGACAATCTTCTCTTACCTTGTCTCTTCAAGACATCAACCTTTGATGTCTTAATTGAAGGCTTTTCTCCAAGAATCTTGGTGCCACAAACCACCATGCCATCTACCTTTTCTCATTAGAAATCATTATGGAATATCTGGTGTTTTGGATGCCCACACCTCTTATTAGGAGGCGTCCCTCTTTTATTGCAAGACTAGGTCAAAACCGAGTCAAAAGAGGACTCCTATGGGATTCCAACTCTTGGAGGGGCTTGGATGCCCCTCCCATAATATTTGGAGTGAATCCTCTAAATCTCATGTACAAAAACCTAGGGGAGAAAGGACAGAACAAAAGGTTGGGTGTGGAAAAAGTTGGCGCACAAGAGGAGGGAGGAGTTTTTGTCAAAGGGGACTCATCCAAGAAGAAAATAAATCCTAACTTCCTTCTAGTTTTGACCAAGTCAAAACAAACTCCAAATAAATAGATATGAGGGGTATGGAGACCTTCTTATGGTGTGAGAATGTTTATGTAAAATCCTAAAAAATAAAATGTGGCATGGGCTTTCTTAGGCGTAAGTGAAAGAGAGAGAGTCCCAGTCCAACTGGGACTCTTCTTGTTTGACTAGGTCAAAATAGGTTTGAATCTAATTTAAATTTTATTTAAATTATACTAAATATAATTCAATTAAGGGTGATCCTAGTCTTACTAGGAGCCTAATTAAATTAGATTAAATCAAGATTTAAATCTGATTTAAATCCTAAGTCAATTAGGTGCACCCAAGTCCTAGTCAAACAAAAAATTATTCTTTCATGCTATTGACTTATCCAATAAATCAATTACACTTAATCTAATTAAGTCTAAACTAATTTTAATTAAATCTAATTTAATTAAACTTGAACTCAGCCTAATTGCTCAATCAAATTGAGCCAATTAGCAATCCAATTGCTAATCAATCCTCCTGCAACACTTACATTAGGTCAAACTCAATTGTATTGATCATTTAGCCTTAGAATGATTCTCAGTCATCAATTAACCATCTGATCAAGTTATAAGATCTAATGTGTATGACCCCATATATTTGAATCTAAGTCGGTAGCACAGAACTAATTTTTGTACCAATCAAGTTTACCATCTAGTAATGGTTTTTGACATTCGGATAGGTTGAATGTATGCAAAAGAACATTCTTAGAACTCTGGCCCATGGTTACCGTATAATTCATCCCTATGACCAATAATGCTCAAGATGACTTTGAGTACGCTATCAAATACTCATACAAGTCATCTCTATTGTGTCTCAAAATTTTACAAATTTTATGACACCTCATGAGGATTACCCAGTCTAGATTTTGCTAAATTGAAACACAGCAAGTCATTCTCTTTCTAAAGTTAATAAAGAGTGGTCAATCTCATCTTGAATCACACACCAACTTTATAAGTACTTGACTATACCAAAAAATCTTTCGAATCTATATTAGAAATATAGACAGTCCGGCATTAAAGTATAGTGAGTTGCTTGCAAGTCATCATGGTGATCTCAGGTCGGAGGGACACTTATGCCCATTGGTCTTAGCTAGCTACTCTTGATAGTATAGTGCTACAATGATCATGTTCAATGTAGATATACTTCTACATCTCATCTGGATGCCATACTAGTGTCTCCATACTATTTGGTTATGAGGACAACCAACGTATATGACATACAGCGATCTACACTCGATAGGTTATCATCTTTATTAATAACTTATCCTTTGATTGTGAATAATTTAAGAACCATCCGATAAATTCTTCTTTATCAATTGATTATGATTCTAAGAACTTCATCATAATTTAGGAGTTCATTTAAGGAAGATAGAACTTTTATGATGAATTAGCTAAATAACTATTATTATTAGATAATTCATATACTAATTCCAATCATCTACCATTTAGATGATTGACTTTAGGATACATTTTCCAACAGAGATGATCTTACACATAAAAAATAGAGCAATAATTATTGCTGTGGCCATGGAAACCTACCATCTGTGACTATCGTCTGGTTTAGATTTGATTCTTAGGGACTATTATTTTGTTCCTGCAACAAGCTAAAATTTGATTTTTATTTTTTGTTTAGCACATGAAGGTTATGTTATTAACTTTCTTAAGAACCACTGTACTATTCTTTTTTAAAAAAATAAAATTACAAGTGGATTCTTAATTAATGGTCTCTATCAGTTGCATATTGTTGTATCTATGTTAAATGTCGAGCAAAACATGAATGCCATAGGAATAAAGCGACCAAGGGATAGTCTAAATGATAAATATCTGTGGCACCTTAGGCTAGATCATATAGCAGAAGATAGGATTAATAAATTAGAGAAATTTGGGCTATTGAGTTCATTGACTTTTGAGTTATATTTGATTTGTGAATCATGCCTTCATGGCAAAACGACCAAGCTGCTTTTGGTAGGACATGGGAAAAGGGCCACATACCTTCTTGCTTTAGTACATACTGATGTGTGCAGCCCATTTGATGTGCCGGCTAGAGGCAATTATGTCTACTTCATCATCTTTATTGATGATCTATCTCAGTATGGGTATGTATATTTGATGCGATATAAGTCTGAAGCTTTTGAAAAGTTCAAGAAATTCAGACATGAAGTAGAAAAGTAAATTAAAAAATCCATTAAGATTCTTCGATCAGATCGAGAAGGTGAATATCTTAGTCAAAAATTTCTAGACTATCTTAAAAAAATAGCATAGTCTCTTAATGGACTCCACCTGAAATGCCTTAACTCAATGGAATTTCAAAACGGAGGAACTGGATCCTATTAGATATGGTTCAATCCATGATGAGCTTCATGGACCTTCCTAATTTTCTTTGTGGACATTATCTAATGACCGTAATTTACTTACTGAATAGGGTTTCCTCTAAAACTATTCCTACCACACCATATGAGATATGGTATGGTAAGAAACCAAGTCTGAGTCATCTTAGAATTTAGGATTGTTCGGCTCATATCAAGAGATAATAGACAGACAAGTTAGAGTCTAGGTCCTTTAGAGCTCATTTTATAGGATATCCCAAAGAGCTGTTAGGATATTATTTCTATCTTTCAGAAGACTACAATATGATTGTGAGTCAACATGTCATTTTTCTTGAAAAATAGTTTATCCAAGATGGTGGCATCGAAAGATAGATAAGACTCGAGGAGAAAGTCTCCTAAGACCAACGAGCTAAGGAACCTATGAAACCTAATCAGATAAAGCTAGTCCAATCACAATCTCCTCTACATCGTAGATCAAATAGAATTTTTCATACTTCTGAAAGATACTTAGACATTATTTTAGAAGGTGTAGAGAAAATATTCCTCATGGAAAATGGGGTTCATGGTGATGATCTCAAAACCTATGATGAGACGATATCAGATATCAACTCTGAGAAATGGTTAGAGATAATAAAGTCAGAGTTGACTTAATGTGATCAAATCAAGTCTGGATCTTGGTAGATCCATCTGAAGGTATAGTACCTATTGGGTGTAAATGGATCTACAAGAGAAAGATAGGTGTAAATGAAAATATGGAGACATTCAATGCTAGGTTAGTGATGAAAGGGTATAGTCAGCATGAAGGCATTGACTATCAGGATACCTTCTCATCAGTAGCCATGCTTAAATTCATCCACACACTACTTGCTATTGTAGCCTATTTCAATTATAAAATATGATAGATGGACGTGAAAATGGCATTCCTAAATGAATATCTTGAGGAAGATATCTACATGGAACAACCGCTAGATTTCACATCTAGTGATGCTGATCATAAGGTTTGTAAGTTGCAAAGATTCATTTATGGACTTAAGCAAGCATCTCAGAGCTGGAATACTTATTTTAATGATGTGATCAAATCATTTAGATTCATCAAAAATAAGGAGGAGCCCTTTGTGTTCAAAAAGGTTAGTGGGATCGCTATTGTCTTCTTCGTACTGTACGTGGATGACATCCTCCTTATTGGAAATGATATTTTCATATTGACTATGGTTAAAATGTGGTTATCAAAAGAGTTCTCTATAAAAAATCTAGGAGAAGCATCCTTTATTCTAGGAATTAAGGTCTATAGGGATAGACCGAATAGGATGCTAGGTCTCTCACAGAAGATATACATAGAGGAGGTGCTGAAGAGGTTTAGCATGAAAAACTCTAAGAGGGGATTAGTACTCTTCAGACATGGTACTAATCTCTCCAAGAAGATGTACCCTAGCACACCTGAGGAGATTGAATGCATGAGTAAGATCCCTTATACTTCTACAATAGGGAGCCTTATGTATGCCATGCTATGTACACGACTTGATATAGCCTATGAGTGTCACAAGCAGGTATCAGTTGAATTCAGGTGAAGAGCACTGGACTTCTATGAAGTGTATCCCGAAGTACTTGAGAAGGATTAAGGATATGTTCTTGGTCTTTGGTAATGGAGAACTCTAGATCCAGGGATATACAGACTCAGACTTTATGTCTAATATAGATGATCGAAAGTCAACATCTGGTAATTTGTTTGTCTGCAATGGTGGTGCTATCAGCTGGAAGAGTTTCAAGCAGATCGTGATAGTAGATTCCACCATGGAAGTAGAGTACATCAGTGCATTGAAAGCTATAAAGAAGGCATTCTGGTATAACAAATTTGCCATAGAGCTTGGAGTGATGCCATTAGATGTCGTCCCTCTATATTGCGACAATAATGGTGCCATAGCTTTGGCTAAGGAGTCGAGGTCTCACCAAAAATTCAAGCATATCGAGCAGCGATTCCAACTCATCTGCATTACCTCAAGAAGGGTTATGTTGAGGTCAAGAGAGTCGACTTCATGGACAACATGGTAGATCTACTAATGAAGCCTTTAGGCTAGCAGAAGATCGAAGCCCATCTTGATAAGATGGGAATTAGATTTGTAGCCAATTGGATTTAAGTCTAGTAGGAGTTTGTTAGATGTGTGTTCTAGAAGCCAGATTGACTGTCACTTATAATACACTTCTAAGAATAATTTTATAATTTTAACTATAAATTAATAAAAAAATATTTTCTATCATAGTGTGTAGTTAAAAATATCTTTGATACATCCTTTGAGTTAATGATAATGATAATTTATATTTTTAAGAGTTGAAAATTTAAGACATGAATTTTCATAATTAACTCATAAACTGCTTCCGACCGTAGGATCGTCACGAGGAGGGTGATCAATCTGGAAGGTTGGTGTATGATTGCTTTCTTAGAATAGATGAGTCTTGAGTTTATGGTGTGGAGACACCAGAGCGAGAGTACAGATACTCGTTAGAGAATGAGGGTACTGAGCATGACCACATCGAGTAGTCATAAGAAAGTCTATCTTCTCATCGATGACTGGCTCAATGCTGTAGTTGTGCATAAGGTTCTTTGACCTAAGGAGCATTGACATTTTACCTTGGGTGTGTTGTAGTTTGACTGTACCTTAACTCGGTCTCCTAGTCATTTGGAACTCTGAGGTATATGTTGGCTATAGCATGTTCATTATAGGAACTCGATTGCACCAAGGTGGGATCTATCAACCTCGGTAGTGGAGTAGTCCTATGATGATCATGAGATAAAGTTCTTAAGCCCATGGCTATGGCAGTATGATATAATAGAAAAGAGTTTTCTATTAGGATTTTACATCGAACTCAAATCGAATGATTCATTCACATGACGGATGTTGGGTTTTGATGAGCTTACCTTAAAACTTAATCCTATCGAAATTGATGATAGTAGAATCGATTCACACAGATAGCTACATCGAGAGGTTTGCTTTTAGTTCTGATAGGTTGCCACCATATGCTGCTAGGTATCACTGATGGATTTTGGGAGCAAGTAGAATGATCTTGATTATCAGTCATTCTAATTGTATGAATCAGAAAAATTTTGATCCATCAAAAGGTATTTCGATGATATCAATGATAGAGATCATGACATATCTCATTACCATATAGAATTAAACCTAACTGGATCACACATACAAGGATTTGAGTCTAGTTGTGATTAATTGGACTAAGTCAATTCAATTGATTTGAATTAGATCCGATTAGGTTCAAGAAAATCATGCCAGCACATGATTGAACCTAACATTTTTCTTTTGTAGTCTTTCTGGTTCATCTCAACCAAAATCCTGACTAAAACTTATTCAGGTTAAAATAGGATTGTCCAAATTCATTAGATGATTTTTGAATAATACCTGCCATTTTTGGTCACTTGTCTTTTCTATCACACACCTGGGTCAAAGGTTGACCCTATTGTAAGAAAGAAGGGATCAGGGGTGCAGGCCCCTGAAAATTTTCTAGGAGTGCACCCCCACTTTTTGGTATGGTATGGAGAGGACGCACATCCCCCTAGGCATGCATCCAAAGTGGATAGATTTTGACTTGGTCAAATTTTAGATTTGACCAGTTAAAGAGTTTGATAGAAATCAAATTCTAAGAGAGAAGGAAGAATCCATTGTGCACCAAACTTCCTTTCCTTCTCCCTACCTATTTTGCATGGCATTATATGGAATATTTGGGGTGGCAAATCTGATGTGAGTTGGCATGAAAAATTTGTCAAGAAATCAAAGACAAATCAAGCAAATGGTTGCTTGATTGATTGAAACATTGAGGTTATGCAGGGCTCTATTTAATAGACCCTATGCCCTAGGGTTTCACATGGTCTTTGCTCCATGCCCCAAGCTTCCTCTTGCTGTCGTCCCCTCTTTCTCCATGCCCCTCCTCTTCTACTTCTCTATGCCCAAAGGTTGGGCCAAGGTTCCAAGAGAAAGTCCAAAGAAATTGGCAGAAAGGTTTCAAGGAAAGAGACGACATTCGTGAGACGAATATGCTGCCTTCATCAATTGATTTGAAGGCTTTACAAATCAGATTTAGATCTAATTTTTGGTGATCAGATATAGAAGGAGAGCACCTCTAGATCCAGTCTATGTAGACTCTGGTAGAGGCCTGGCACATGCATGGCTTGATCTAGAATCCCAAGCTTCTGCAGATCATCGATAGGATAATCAGATTACCCAATCAGGTATAAAGTTCATATCTAATTTAATTTTTCTTTATATTTAATATTAGATTATTAAAATTAGATCAGAGAACTCTCTAATTTGATGAGACTCTATAATTTTTTTTTTTAAATATTCTCTACAGATCTAGTCAGATCAAACTGATCTTGTGGCAGGAAAAAGCTATTTTTCCTTCAACTGGTATCAGAGCCATGTTAGCAATTCTTCAGATCTATTTTAGATCTGATATTTTTTTTATAATCTATGATCTAATATTAAAAATTTTAGATATCACATCAGATGTGATTAGATCTAAAATCAAAAGAATTAAAAATTTTAGATTCATATTAATCTTGTATGAGATGCAGATCTAGACTAGATTTAGAATTATTCTATGAGTAGTCTAGTGTTATTTTTCTTTTTGATATGATTAAATTTTTTTTAGATATTTATGCTTCTATTTTTTGATGTTATAAATATTATAATTAGATCTAAAAATAGAAAATAAAATTTTTAATTTTTATATGAGATATGAATCAAGCATGCCTAGACTAGTTGTAGAATAGTTCTATGATTTATCTAGAATAGATTTTATTTTGATATGATCAATATAAAATTTATTTTTTAGATATTATATATGATGTATCTAATCTGAAAGCATGCATTTAAGATTTAATAATTGATATATGAGATGTATATAGAATGTGCATGTTTAGATCTATGACTTTATATGAGATATATGTTGTAGATTTATTGTTTTATAGTATAGTAATTATTTCTAATTAAGGCATTCCCCTTGGCCGTCTGGTCATTAGAGAAAAGCAGGATTTAAATACCCTCTTCTTCTATTTGATGGGGTGCTCTTATGGAGTGTAGGGATGCTGCGTGTTAGTCCTTAATCAAAAATCAAAAATTTACTTTTTTGCAAAACCCTAGATCCTGAAATCCTAGGATTTTCTGATTATGAACCCAAACTTAATTAAGAATTAAGATTATGAAACTAATTAGATCTAAAATTATGAATTTTAAGATCTAAGATACCTTCATAAATTTTGGTTTGGACTTGGATAGCTCAATTAGGTCTTGCGGTTGATCAAACCGAATCAAGAGTTGGTTAGGTGGGATCAAAGAAAGCTTAGATTTGACCAGCCTAATAAGATTAAGTCTGGATCAAGGTAGAATCACATTAAGATATGGCTCGATTAAGTCAAGACCTGATTTGGCTCTGTGGTTTGAGCCTGGATTGTAAGCTAACCTAATTGATTTTGATTCGATAATTTGGTGTCTAAGATAAGTCTGGCAAACACGATCGATTGGTTTTTAATTAGAAGCTACTCGATCTGAATGCGTTCTTATCGAGTTAATGGCATATCCCTTTCACTGGTCTCACTTACCTGGACATTTGTGTCGATCTAATTTTGCTTAGAGGTGGCTAGCAATTCGAGCCAACCCACGCCACTAGGTTAGTCATAATTGTTATGACTAAGTTAAGTCTAGTTTAAAGAGACCTAAATCAAATTTTTCTAAGAAAATATTAAATTTAAGATCTTCCACCATTGTAGATTTGTAGATCCTTCCTGAGGTTGATTGTTCTCGACTGGATACAGTGGTTTAGTTGCACCAAAAAGATGCAACCATGTCTATTAGACATTGGATGCTATGGGTTGGAGGATGGATTGGGCTCAATATTCTGGACATGATGAGAGATCCAATCAAGAATCTAATTTGTACCAAAAAATCTTCTTCCCTTG